>PVJC01019490.1:0-30136 GCA_004026665.1 Murina feae
GTTTGGAACTTTCAGTCTCACCCCTAGATGTCTGAGTGAATGAATGACAGAGTGAGCCATTTTTTCTAGTTCTTTCAGGACTCATAACTCCAACAATAATGTGCTTTTTAAAATGTCAAATTAAGTCACCAGAATAGAGATAGAAAAAGCAGTTAATTTTATAAGTCTTCAGACAACTACATTGGATATTTTGGAAAGTGAAGTCATTTCCCTGATAATTTTAGTAGAATGATTTTTTTTGTGTTCTCAGAATTATTGAAACATCAATTTACTGAACTACCTTATTACTGATTTAGTAATAATTTCTTTACTAGACTGAGAATAAGAAGTCATTTCTAAAAGGAAAAGAAAATGTATGCCAGTCTGAAAGAGAGTGGATTTTGTAGCAGATCCATTTATATTTAAAGTTTACTTTAAAAACCTTTCCGTAGTGGTAAATGCACCAAGTCTTGGTGAATACACTTAGCTCTTGCTGATTAAATACATGACTGAATGCTTAACCATGATCATCTGTGAGAATCTGAATGCTTGTTTTGAGGCTTTGCCTGTGCCTTGAAACCCTGCATACCACCAATTCCTCATCTTTACAACCAGGCCAGGGCTCTGGCCTGACCTTGTAATTCCTAGAAGAAGAAACTGCCTGTTCCAACGAACAAACTCATAGTATGCTTGCCTAAGAAGGGGGAGCCAAACTAAAATCAGATGTGTTTCTTTTCTTTTCATCACAGGTTATTTATTTGATCCTCCCACTTTTCTCAAATATGTATGGGACCAGACCAGCAACCCCAGGTATGAATGAGTTATATGGAAACCCATTCATTTGCTTCCCCAAACCTGCTCTGAAACTGTCACTTCTAGCCATTACTGATGTATCGCAGCGGTATCCATGTTCCCTAAGGACTTTAGCCTCATGAAAAGTATGAGGAGATTTACCCTCATGACACCCTGTGGTGTGTCTTCCTCCCTCCCATTTTTGGTTGCAGTTGGGATACTATCAGTGTTCCTCCCCCCTTCCCCCTCCCCCACCCATCTTCTTTTTTACTCTGGAAGGTAGAAACCAACTATAGCAAATGTGAAAGTAAATACAGCACTGATTCTCCAGAATTTTGGAATCAGGACCAATTTATACTTTTAGAAATAACTAAGGATTTCAAAGAGCTTTTGTGTGTGAGGGCTATCTATTGATAGCTCCTGTGTTAGAAATTAAAATTAGAGAAATGAAAACATATTTATGTATTTTAAAATACAAATCCATAACATGTTAATGTAAATAAAATTTCATTAGAAATTATGGTATTTTTCAAAAAAAATTAGAAGAGTAGCATTGTTTTACACTCTTTACAAATTCCTTTAATAACTTCTTTCTTTCTTTTTTATTTTTTAAAATCCTCACCCAAGGATATTTTTCCATTGATCTTTAGAGAGAGTGGACAGGAGAGGGAGAGACAGAGAGAAATATTGATGTGAGAGAAACACATTGATTGGTTGCCTCCTGCATGTACTCCAACCAGGGCCCAGACCAGGGAGAAGCCTGCAACTGAGGTACATGCTCTTTACTGGAATCAAACCCGGACACTTTGGTCCGCAGGCCAACAGTCTATCCATTGACCCAAACTGACTAGAGCCCTTTAATAACTGCTTAATAGAAGACAGGTTCCCACATCTGCTTCTACAGTCAATCTTTTATAATAAACTAGAGGTCCCTCTCACAGTCTGGGACCCCTCAGGGAATGTCCACCTCCTGGCATGCCTGGTCAGCCTGGGTGAGGGGCTGATGGCTGTTACTGGCTGGCCAAGCCCCCCAGTGGGGACCCTCACCCCATGGGGGTGTGACCAGCTGGGTGAGGGACTGAGGGCCGTTTTCAGGCTGCCCACAGCCCCTTCAGGGTTCGGGTCCCTACTGGGGTGCCTGGCCAGCCTGGGTGAGGGGCTGAGGGCTATTTGCAGGCTGGCCACAGTTCCCATTGACCCAAGGTCCCAGAGAGGCTGGCTGGAAGCAGGTTTCTGGGGTTTACTTATCTTCTATAATTGAAACTTTGTTGCCTTGAATGGAGGCCACAGCTGACCTAGACAGGCAATTTCCTCCATCGCTGGCCTCCTGTTTGCTCTAGCTCCGTGGCTGCCAGTCGCCATGTTGGCTGGGTTAATTTGCATATTGTTGCTCTGATTGGCTGGTCAGTGTGGCTTGGCTGGTGGGCGTGACTTAGGTATAACAGAGTGAGGGTTAATTTGCATATTAGTCTTTTATTAGATTAGACTAGTAGCCCTACACACAAATCAGTGCACCAGTAGCTCACCAGTAGCTCACTGCCACCCTCCAGTAGTTCTCTGCCTGCTGTTCCACCCTCCTGTAGCTGCCTCCACCCTGCCCTTCCTCATAGCTTGCTGCCCTGCCCCCTCCTGTAGCTCTCCACCACCCACCCTCCTGCTAATCCATGATCCAATCGTTATGTGGTTGGTCGTTATGCTTCACAGTGTAATGACCATTTGCATATTACATCTTTTTAAAAAAAATATATTTTATTGATTTTTTACAGAGAGGAAGGGAGAGGGGTAGAGAGTTAGAAACATCAATCAGCTGCCTCCTGCACACCCACAACTGGGGATGTGCTCGCAACTAAGGTACATGCCCTTGACCAGAATCGAACCTGGGACCCTTCAGTCCACAGGCCAACGCTCTATCCACTGAGCCAAACCAGTCAGGGCTGCATATTACATCTTTATTATATAGGAGGATTGATTTGTTGAAGTATATGAATAAAATCCAGCATCACACAGCTATATAATTGGAAAAGAGAGGAATATTTTAATAACTTGTTTAGATAAATATGAATAATCTTCTTTGATACTACACCAAAACTCAACAAATGCAACTTTCTTAAAAGATGGTTCAAATGTGGAACCTGAAACTTTAGAGATGAATTTTGTATTCTATTATGTTTAAATTGAGTCCTCTATTGTGCACCTTAACATTTTTGATTACCCATGTATGATTTTGTAACATCATACATTTGTCATTTGGGAAATATTGGCTCATTGCATTATGCAGATGTTTCAAATGTTGATACCTTTAATTATACCATATTAAAAAATCACATTTATTAATAGTGCTACTGATATCATTAAGAAAGTCTTAAGTATTAGGATGATGTTAGGCTTATGGAGGTGTGCACAAATTTTCCAAAAATCTAATTTTCTTTTGAAAGCCAGAACGTTATCATTGGCAACAAATACTGCCAGCTATTTTCCTTGCAGTGACAGGCTCATTTCATTTATTTTTGAGAAAATGTCTTTCAGATACCCAATTCTCATTTGCTATGGTTTGTCTATTATTCTTTCAAGAACAAATGGTGTTCCATTAAAAAAAAGCAACTAATTCAGCTTCCAACTTAAGTTAATTGTACAGGTGCTTTTTCCTCAAGATAACCATCATATTTTGGTATTCAACAAAAATGCTTTATATATACTTCCAATTTTTTTGCAATATTAAATTTAATATTTTCATAACATAAAATCATTTTTATGGCTTAATCAAGAACATTCTTATGTAACCCCCCTCCCATGTCTGGAGATTAAGAATATAATGACTACTTGTACCAGTTAGGTGCCTAAAGTACCCACAATTATTTTTGTTCCATAAGTGCAAATGCCAGCAAATAATATCTTTTTAATACTTTGAAAGAATTTTTATTTCACAGGCCTTACACAATAACTGCTGGATAACTATACATTGATGTATAGTTATCCTACCTGCTTCATATCTTCTAGCAATTCATCAACATTTCTTTGGTGAACATTTCTTCTCTCAATTTTCCTAGTACTGCTATTTGTGTTTTTCTTCTTTTTAAAAATATCTTTGTTATTTCAATGGAATTTTTGGAAGGATAAGTGGAAAAAACTTTGGTTCCTTTTGTCAATTTCTTAAATCCAGAGGTATTCCTTGTATTTGGAAATAATGGGAATTGAGATTTCCTAATAATTGAATCTTTTCTCCACTAGGCTGGCTTGAATAGTGAGGTTTTGGGTGCTATATGACCGACATGCAATCTTTATCTCATTGTCAACGTTGGCTATGTTGCCTCTATCTAGAGTTCATTTCAAGGGCAGGGAGGTGATACAAGCTAGAAATGTCATGGCATATCAGCCTTTCTAGTTGGCTCAATCTCAGAACAATGTTCTGTTCTTCAAACAATTCTTCATTAAATTTGGCAATAGGCATTGGACCTGGCTCTTAAGGTCCTTTTTTAAAAAATGTCTATCCTTTTCAGTATGCTTTCATGACTTCATATTTCCTGGCATGAAATTAAGATAAAAATAAATTTCTTTTCACCAAGTTCTTTTTTTTGTGTGTGGCTTCTTTCTCCCACCCCCAACAATTCTTAATGAAACAATTAGGACAGAAATCTGGGGGAGAGATATTTATTGGAAGAGGGATTATAATATGAGAAGAGGCTATGTATCATCAATTGTCTGAGTAATGCAGAATTCAGAATAATGTTATCATTCACAATTAGCTTTTTTTTTTTTTTGCATGTGAAAAAATTAGCAAGATCTTACAGGCTAGGGAAGATTAGACTTTTTGTATTTATATTGGGTATTTTTTACTTCAGCAGAAATAAAATTTACTAAGATTCCTTCTGAGGGTTGAAATTTTCAACAAGTCAAAAAGTCAGATGTCAGAGGGATTTTTCTTTTAGAAAGATTTCCAGAAAAAGTATATTAATTCATTTCCTATTGATAGTATCAGGTTCATTTTTTTTGCTTTGATATATTGACAGACATTTAACATTTTTTTCTATTTGGTACAAGAAGAAATTGTGTTGAAACAAAAATTCTTGAGTAATAATGCTACTGAGCTAAGAATACATTAGTAAGTCAATGGTCATTGAATGAGTCAGGTAAAGTGGATTTGAAGAATTTAACATTTCTATATGGCTCTTAATAGTTACAAATACAGAGAGAAGATGAGTCTTAAACATTCATTTCTAATACAACCAACATAGTTAATAAGAAGACATTATAGTTCAGCATCCACAGTAGTAACAACAGCACCATTTTTCAAAGTTTTCCTCCAAGGGGGCTATGGAAAAGTAGATTATTGTTCAGCAGATATTCATTCCTTTCCCTCTGATCATTATAGGGGTAAGTATTCTTCCCTTTTCTACTGATGTTGGACTTGGTTGTGTGATTTGCTTTGACCAATGGGTACCTGGGCAGAAGTGATAATATACAAAGTGTAAGCCTATGCCTTACAAGGAATTATGCACATCCCTTCATTGCTCTGGGGGCTTTTGTCCTCTTGTCATGAGAAGAAAATGACCCCAGGTAGCTCCTGCACCTTCAGCCTGAATAGCTCAGCTTTCCCATAGACCTGCAAAAGCAGGCTAGTCTCACCAATCTAAATACCTGTACGGCTAGTGAGATGATACCTGTTTTCTTTGTAAGTGTTCCATATTCCTTGCCTCCAGATATCTTTAACATTCATTCATTCAGTCACTCATCTAATCACCTCACTTCTAAGACCTCTGCACATGATGAGTTTATGGTGGTTTGTTATTCAGCAAAAACTGATCTGTGTAGAAATTCATGGCATTTCTTACACACCAGACAATTGCTTCCTCTAAGATATTAAGGAGCTGGGATGCTAGGTGAGGCAGAATTTTCAAAATTTTTGCCTGGAAAAAAAGTTTTTTGCCTGGAACTCCCCCCCCTCCCCAAATAATATTTTATTGACTGTTTACAAAGAGGAAGGGAGAGGCTAGAGAGTTAGAAACATCGATGAGAGAGAAACATCAATCAGCTGCCTCCTGCACACCTCCTACTGAGGATGTGCCCGCAACCAAGGTACATGCCCTTGACCAGAATCGAACCTGGGACCCTTGAGTCAAACCGGTTAGGGCACCTGGAACTTCTTTGACCCATTTATTGTTAGAGTGTGTTTAATTTCCATATATTTGTGAATTTTCCAGAATTCCTTCTGTTATTTATTTCTACTTTCATTCCACTGTGGTGGGAGGAGATACTTTATTATTTCAAGCCTTTTAAATTTATTAAAACTTGTTTTGTGGCTTAGCATGTGGTCTATCCTGGAGACTGTTCCATGTGTATTTGAGAAAATGTGTATTCTGCAGTTGTTAGGTGGAGTGTTCTATGTACTAGTATGTCTGTTAGGTTTAGTTGGTTTATGGTGTTGTTCAGGTCCCCTATTTGCTGTTGATCTTCTGTCTAATTGTTCTATCCATCCAAGTGGGGTGGTGAAATCTCCATCTATTATTGTAGAATTGTCTATTTTCCTCTTCTCCACTTCAACACTTTTATCTCTCTCTTATAGGCAGGAATCATGGGGGAGATCTCAGGGAAGGATCTCAATAGAATATTCATCAGTTTTCCAGGTGTGTCCTTTCAGGTTTGTGGTCTGGGCAGGGGGTCATTAGTGCATCTGGTCCTGAGATAGTCATGGTGTTGCTTGTCTGGTTTTGCTGCTTTTCTGAGCTTGGAGCTAAAATACAACTGAGATCTAGATATTATCTTCAAAAAAAAAATATATTTTACAGAGAGGAAGGGAGAGGGAAAGTTAGAAACATCAATGAGAGAGAAACATCGATCAGCTGCCTCCTGCACACTCCCTATTGGGGATGTGCCCGCAACCAAGGTACATGCCCTTGACTGCAATCGAACCTGGGACCCTTCAGTCTGCAGGCCGATGCTCTATCCACTGAGCCAAACCAGTCAGGGCTAGATATTATTTTTAGTGAGGAAAGGGTCAGGGGGTGTAAACTGTATAACCAACAATATGAAAGGTCAAGAGGTCCAAACCCATGACCAGTGATATGCTAGGCTAGGAGTAGAAAAGTTATCCTGGGGGCAAGCTTCTTATTTTCCCAGTTTTGCCCATTGCTAGGCACTTGGGGCTTTCTGCTCAAGTGACTTTCTGTACCTGGCTCATTGTCCTTGCTCTGCTCAGGTTTGTCTAACTGCCTACCACAAATATAGATAACTTCAACTAGAAGTTTTTCAGTGGAAGGTTTGAGGAGTAGTTGGTGATGGCTGGAGAGCGTTGTGAGGTTTAAGGGAGTTTTTCTTTTTCTTGTCTTTTTAAAAATGTCTTTTTATTTTATTTTAGAGAGAGGAAGAAAGAGGGGTAGAGAGAGATAGAAACATCAATGATGAGAGAGAATCACTGATTGGCTGCCTCCTACATGCCCCCCACTGGGGATGGAGCCTGAAATCTGGGCATATGCCCTGACTGGGAATTGAACCATGACCTCCTGGTTCACAGGTCCACACTTAACCACTGAATCACTGGCCGGGAAAGGGAGTTTTTCTTTTTAAATAAGATACCACACAATTAGCATCCCTGGCCCTCACTAAATGCCATTTGAGTCCCTGGTCACTGTGGCAACTGAAATGCAACTTGCATTCCTTTCCAAATTCTTTTTAGAAAGGAAAATCTTGTTTTTCCCCCTATCCAGTTATAGTATGTTTGTGTAACTATGCAAATGATTTGGTAGGGAATGAGAACTTGGGAGAGAAAAGGCTTAATTGCAGGAGTGAAGACAATGAAAAAGGGATGGGATCTAGTGGGCATGTATTGCCCACTGTAAGAGAAGGAAGCAAAAAGAATGTCTATTGAGTGTGTAGGTTGGTGTTATGTTGGTGAAACAAAATATTGGTTGAGGGTGACCTGTTAATTGCTTAAAAAAAAACCTGTCTCTTGTTGTACCTGCAGCACCTAGTATGGTACCTGATACCTAGTAGTTACTCAATAAATATTCAATTATTTAGTTACTAGAGGCCTGGTGCATGAATTTGAGCATGGGTGGTGTCCCTCGGCCTGGCTGGTGATCAGGACTGGCCGGCTCAGGGAGGGAACACAAGAGGTTGGCCAGCTACCCCCCACCCTAATTGGAGCCAATCTTGGGGCCAGCTGGCCCAGGGGAGGAATTGTGGGAGGTTGGCCAGCCAGCTGAGGGGAGGGACTTTGGAAGGTTGGCTGGCCACAGGAGATTGGCTGTAGGAGCACACTGACCATGAGGGGTCAGCTTCTGCATTGAGTGTCTTCCCCCTGGTAGTCAGTGTACATCATAGAGACTGGTCGGTCATTCAGCTGTAATGGTCGCTTAGGCTTTTATATATATATAGATGCTTGACTTCCTATTGAAGCTGCTCTCTTAGATGATACCTGTTTTCTTTATAAGTGTTCCGTATTCCTTGCCTTCCAGATATCTTTAACATTCATTCAGTCAGTCATTCACCCAATCACCTCAGTTCTAAGAGCTCTGTGCCTTTTGCAGGTTTTACGCTATCCAAGTGGCACAGCCAGGGCACCACCCCTCTTGATCATAAACTTGCTGCTGCTGATTTTATAAGGCTTCCATTGTGGATTACTTTTCATTTACTTAGTTCCCTTCTCCTTTAAACTCATATATTCCCTGAAGAGCTCCCAGCTTTTTGTGTTCTTCCTCTCCTGCTATTTTCATCAGCATAGGCACCTTCCACTTTCCACATATCAGCTTGTTCTCTCCTCAGGGATTACCAAAATCTATAAGACACACGAGCATTTTAAAACTTTTAATTTTTAAATTACATGTATAGTACATGTGTAGTGTATTGAAATAAGAAAAAATAGATATGAAACCGGCTGCCTGCCAACATGGAAGTCAAACTCATGAGACCAGTGCCTGTGAGAATTAAAGTTATTTATTCAGGGGCCTGCAACCTGAGATGGCAAGTTCATGTCTCCAAAACCATCTATTTAAAAAATATATTTTTATTGATTTCAGAGAGGAAGGGAGAGGGAGAGATAGAAATATTAATGATGAGAGCGAATCATTGATAAGCTGCCTCTTGCAAATTCCCTCCTGGGGATTAAGCCCGAAACTGGGGCATGTGCCCTGACGGGGAGTCAAACCGCAATTTCCTGGTTCACAGGTTGACACTCAACCACTGAGCTACACCAGCTGGGCTCAAAAACCATCTTAACATCTCAGTGCAGGCAGAGGTTTTTATAAGAAGGGAGAGGAAGGGTTGAACAAAGATCAGCGGAGGGGTCAGTGTAATTTCTGGGATTGTGCAGTCCTTGATCAGGCTTATTCTTTCTGTTTCAAAGTTATTTTTCAATGTCAGCCAGACATCTGTGGTTTAACTGTAGGCATTGGCATTCCTTGTTCCTGGGACAGGCTATTAAACTGTAAAGAGAACTTGGCCAAAGGTGAACAAACTGAGTTTAACACTTACATAGATTAATGTGGGTAGCTTTATATAAATTCCTTTTTAAGTTTACTTTGTTAGTACATTTTAATTTTAGTATTATTCTATGGCTAGTCAGACTAGTATAAACAGTATAGCATATTCATTCCCCATTACAGATATAGCATCTCATTCTAAAAGTATCTTTCTTAAACAGCATCTGGTAGGTTGCATTGATTGCCATTTCCCCCAGGAAGATTATATATTCCTTCCCCATTGACTTTGGGCTTGCTGTATGGCTTGATGTGGCCAATGAAATGTGAATGATATGATTTATGCTACGTCTGAGCAGAAGTTTTAAATGTGATTGTCTGATTTGGCTTAACCATTGGAATTTCTGCTCTTTCCACAGCACAGACTATCCCAAATGAGGGGTGGTCCTTCTGCCTGGATCCTGGAATGAGAAGAAATGTGGATTAGACCCAGTCCAACCCACAGTCTGACTGTATGTGATGAGAAATAAGTGTTTATGTTTATAAGCCATTGAAATTATAGTTTGTGTTGTTTGTGATTGAAGCAAGAGCTAATACACATGACTCCCTCCAAGAACTGACATTCAGGCTCAGTGCTCTCAATCACCACAACAGTGATGTCATGCATGGTGCGAGATCCTCTTCTTGTGCCCATTGATGAGAACATTCTTTCCCACGGAGCCCAGATATGAGCCTGAATATGACCTCAGAATCCTTCTGAATATAGTGTTCTAGGAAATACTACAAATCAAGCAGAAATGGCTGGTGAGATGAAATCTTTGTGGCATGCTAGCACTACTCTATTCTGTCCTCTAAGTTTATTGATGACTTTTGCTTAGAAGGGTCCTTTAGCATAGGAATGTCCTTGAAAATACTAATCAGAGGTACCTGGGCTCAGAAAACTCATTTACTTATATTTAATTTTAATGCTTATCAAATCATTAGTGTCTTGGAAACAATAATACTAGATAAAACTCAGACTCACAAAGGTGTGACTTGCTCAAGGTTACACACTAGGACTTGAGTCTGGTTTGTTTGCCTCTACTGCTCACAATCTTTTCATTATACCCAATGGGCCCAGGTATCGGTGTCCTTAACTAGAGATCGGATTTCCTCTTTCTCTTGGCTCCAAACTCTTCATTTCCTAAACTCCAGAAGCACTGAAGCAAAGGGATCCTTTAGATCCCTCTTTTCTCCAAAGAGCTGATATTAAAGTGTCTTTATGGACCAAGAGAACTGTGGTGGAATTGTGTCACAAAGGAGTTATTAGTGGGACTAGGAGAGACACACAAGTGGCTCAGGAGGCCTGTTCTCCAGGCAAATGCATATTTCTGAACTTCAGCTAAAGCAGCATCTGAGGCTGTATTGAGAAAACCGACAAGGAAAGCCGATTAGCCTCAGCATGTCATTGAATGCAAATCTGTTCATTAAAAAGGCACATTGGAACACATGGGGTTGGGGGATGAGGTAACTAACATCAGCACTAGTTTTTTTAAAAATTTTAATATACTTTTATTGATTTCAGATAGGAAAGGAGAGGGAGTGAGATGGAAACATCAATGATGAGAGAGAATCATTGACTGACTGCCTCCTGCCTGCCCCCTACTGGGGATTGAGGCCACAAATGGAGATGTGCCCTTGACTGGAATTGAACCTGGGACCCTTCAGTCTGCAGGCTGATTGATGCTCTATCCATTGAGCCACACTGGCTAAGGCAGCACTGGTTTTCTGAGTAGCAGTAAAGGGCTCAGAGTCATTGGGGTAGTGGTCCATGGTTTTATCTGCAAGGTGACTCATCCATCGCAGAGCCAGTCATTATAATGGCAGCTAACCATGTATAAAAAGGATTTCTTGCTAAGATATAGGGTTTTCATGTGGTACCAGGCTAAATGTTCTAAGAATTTACTGCTCTGTGATGAGGTTGCTATTTTCCCATTTTATGTTTATCCTTCAACTGATGTCATTTTCCCCCAAAGCATCATGATTTTGGCCTTGTTATTTCTGCCACGAGGCAGCTTCCAAATTATTCATTCTTGGCAATGCCTAATGCCTTGTCCTCTGTCCTGCTGTCAGGGGCAGCTCATTTAAGTTGTCAAAGGGCCTGCTTTATTGCTCAGCCAGCTAAGGCCTATGCTGCTTTATGACATTTCAAAGCGAATCGATGATAGAAATTTCAATTTGTTTCAGGAGAGTGTTGTCAATAAACCCAGAACTTGGAAAACGAGTGGCTATTGGTTTGCATGTACATGGATGAAAGGCTGTTTCAGCATGAATTTATTTCCTGAAATGTATCCTTATTTCTATTTAGTGCTGCTTTTGAAGAATGCTTGGGTAGTCTAACACAGATGATGAGAATTCCTCCTTATCTACTTTGCTAAATGTAGTGATCATAGGTTGTTTTTGTCTGTCCTTTTTGGGGACTACTGCTCCTTCACTCTCAATAACTGTGGCTTGGATAGAGCTGATTTCAGAACTTTGTTTCAAGGGTAGACATGTGACTCAGGACTGTCCAATAAGAAACATGCATTTTATTTAGGGATGAGCATGTTAGCTGTATCAGCTGGGATCCTGGAAATAGATTAAACTCTCAGATTGAGTTATCAACCTTCCCACAGAGGTATGGGCAGAGTATAGGAAAGCCATTAAAGATAGGACTATTCCTGAGGTTACTTGTACCTGGGTCATTGGGTCATTGGTATCACTCAGAGGTTGTAGAGGCAAGATTGAGGAGCTATTACTGGCACTAAAAGAGGGAAAGCTGTGTGGAAAGAGCTGGGGCAGAACCTGTGATTATTGGCCGTGAGACATAGCTAACCCTTGCAAAGGGACCTGGGTAAAATGAGCATCTTTATTCATCGCTCTTCCTCCAGTCTTCTCACTGAAAATGCCCCAAAGGAAGGCATAAAGGAAGGGAACCGTTGATGCATCAACATAGGTCGGTCTCCTAGCTACAGTGGAGGGAAAAGGGTGGAGAGGAGCCAGTTCAGGCTGCTTGAGAATCAGTCCTGGGACTTTTGATGGGACAGTTGGGAAATACATAATATCCACTAGGATTTCTGTGGAAAATAAGCCTGAAGCTTCTAGTGGTCATCTTTTCATCACTCTGGAGAGAGGAAAGCGAAGAGATGGGGACACATTCCTGATGATTCCATTTAAACACGTCAATCAAGTTACACTTGAAGAGTACCCTTAGAATGTTCAGCTAGAAGCCAATAAATGTCCCTTTACTCCAACCAGGCAGATTTCTGTTACTTTCATCCGAAAGAGGCCAATGAGTATGCGGTCTGCACCATTCAGGGTGCTGCGGAACTCAGCTCATAGAGCCATGCGGATGATCTCTGTCACACCAGCAAGGGCTCCTAATTCACTCGTTTCACCGAGTCTGGTCTCCTTGGTCTGTGCACGTTCCAAGCGCTGTTTTTCCATAATTGTCTTCATCTGCAGCCTGTTCCTTGGTAGTTCTAAGATAGCCAGGATGTCAGTGGCCCAGATATATGTCACTAGGCAACATCTGGAGTTTTATTAATTCAGTGTGTTTGACAAAGACAATGTTTCAAAATATGAGGAAAAAAATACAGGATTCTTGGTAGGGAAAAAAGGCTAAAATATATTCTGAGATTAGATGATTTATTGAGATTTTGAAATGTGTACAAAGTTGGTAAATGTTGGGCCAGATCAAATAATTCCATGAGAGAGCTATTTTATTATTATTTTTTAAACATATGCTTTTGTTGATTTCAGAGAGGTAGATATATATATATATATTGATTGGCTGTCTCTTGCACAATCCCTATTGGGGATCGAGCTCGCAATACTGGGCTTGTGCCCTTGACCGGAATCGAACCCCGGGCCCTTCAGTCCGCAGACCGACTCTATCCACTGAGCAAAACCGGCTAGGGCGAGAGAGCTATTTTAACACAAGGACAAGACCAGTACATGTACTCAGGTTTCAGTAATATTTGTTCTGAGAGCTATTTAGCCTCAAAGGACATCTGATAAGTCCTTGATCATCATCTTTGATAGTTGGTGGGTCCTTTATTTACAGAGAGCCCTTTCCTTGGAGAGAGAGAAAGAGAGAGAGAGAGAGAGAGAGAGAGAGAGAGAGAGAGAGAGTTAGAGAGACTGAGACTTTCAATATCATGCTTTCCACCAGCAAGAAAGAAAAAAGAAACTGTTTATAGGTAGAAGGCAAGGAAGGTCCAGTTGCCTTCAGAACAGACTTTCCCCAGGGTCCCATCTTCAGCATTCCCTTTATCCATAGAGAACTGAGGGTGAAACATCCCATTTGTAATTTCAGAGTTGGGGGTTGGGGAAGGGCTGGAGCACAATGTGACAGAACAGATGGAGCATCAAGTTGATTCTACTCATTAGCTGTGAGACCTTGGTTTAATCTCCCCAAGTTCCTGTTTCCTCTATTGTAAAATGGGAATAATAATATTTCCTTCAGCATCGTTGTGAGGATTAAATAAGATTGAATGAACAAAGTTTCTAACGTACTACTCAGTAAATGTCTTCATAAATGGCCAAAACAACGTCAAGGACGACAAATCTGGATCGCAGCACCTCAAAGGTTCAATCTGAAGCCAACATGATGCCTGGCACTCAACAACACATGCTAGTCCTTTCTCCCTCTTCCTGCCTTCCCCAGAGTGTTCATCCCTCAAATGTATAGAATCCTCCACTAACTGAGGAGAGATGCATGAGATTATAAAAGCAATTATAGCTTCAAATAGCCTCAGGTTGCCTCCTGGACCCAGTAACCCCATCTCTGAGAATTAGACTAAGAATAATCTAAAAGAAAGAAAAAGTTGCTTGTGTTATGATGTTTACCACAGAGTTATTTGTAATGGTAAAAATCCACCAATATCCAATAATGAATTCAATTCAATTATGGCAATTCAATTAAATGGACGCTATTCTGCAGTCATCAATGATCATTGCAAGGACTATCCAACAACATGGAAGCTACTTATGATTTAATAGCAAGTCACAAGATCCATACAGATTTGTATCTATACTATGAGGCAGACTTAGGTTCAGATGAGAGGTACTATCAGGAATCTCTTTTCCCTTGGTGCTTCATCTTTGCCATCGTCACACATTGGATTTGTGTTCAGGTGGGGAAATTCTCTAATCTTTTACAACTTTGTTTATTTATTTATTTAGACCAGATATGAATATTTATTAAATATAAACCTTACCAAGGCCAGTAGGGAGAGCACCACAAAAATAAAAACAATTAGATTCTTTGGAGGAACAGGAATTATGATGACTTTGGTAACGTCTTTTAATCTCAGTTAAGGAGCACAATAATCATTAATGATAGTTTAAATTAGAATTATGGAATGATCCTTCTGCCCCTGTTTTACTTTGCCTAGGAAAAGTGAATTATTGGATGTAAAGTATTTAGAATAAGGCATAGAGTGAGTAATCCGCAAATGAGAGCTGTAGCATCAACATTTATTATATGTGAGGTACTATTTTTGCATGCATGAACTCATAATCCTCACAGCAATGCAGAGAGGGAAGGATTATTAGTATCCCAATTTTAGAGAGGGAGAAACAGGCACAGAAATGCTAAATCACTTGTCTAGGGTCATGTGACAGGGCTGGAATCACTCTGTGAGCAAAGTCTTGCTGCTCACCTTTCCACCATAGTGCATGCTCATTAGCGCTGCTACCTCTAGGGCCGATGGAAAAGAGAACCAGTGGAGAATCAACAGAGAAGAGGTCTTTGGGTCCCTGGGTCTCCAGGAAAGAGGATGATGAGGGCTGGAGAGGAGGAAAAGGGGAGCAAGGGCTGGCTCTGGTCCTTGTTTTGGCACCTTCTAGAGTGGAGGGAACAGACAGGTGGGGGAATCCCAGATGCTCATTGGTGGAGGAAGAACGTACATCCCTAAAGTCAGACATGGAGTCTGGCAGGCAAGGAAAAGGGTCTGAGTCATATGGGGCACTTTTAACTTCCAGGTTGTGTGAGGTATCATCTGGAACAAAATATCCCCCTCTCCCCTCCAATTTAGAGAGTAGGAAATAAGGGCCTGAGATGGCAAGTACCTTGCCTCCTGCTCCCCCTTAGGCTTTTCCTCATAAGTAACCTCCAAATCCCTAGACAGATGTGATCGCAGATAGTCAGGGCTTCCCCTGAGGCAGGGTTTCCCTGTCCTCTCAGACCCCCACTCCCTCAGAGGCCTGGTAGTCTTCCCTACTCTGATCTCAATGAGACAGTTGGGGGAGTGGGCCTTGTGTAACCTGGGCAAGGCCAGCCTGAAACTGGGAACTGAACCCAGGACAGAGCTGTCACAGGGGAGGAAAGGACTCTAGGATCAGAACCCAAGTTGGATCAGGGAGCCCCACATGTGCTGAAACTGGAAGGCAAAGCAAGGCTGAGGGCCAGCAGCAGACAGGGACCATAGAAACAATCCTCACTATCTGCCTTTCCTGATTCCAGCTGAGGAGTGCCCAGGGCTGGGGCTGAGTCCTGGAGTCCTCACCTGAGCCTGAGCATGAAGCCAGCACTGCAGGGGCAGGTTGAGTCAGAACCATGTGAGAAGCTCAGGTCTAAAAAAGGAAGTCCAAAGGGTCACCAAAGTGAAGGGGCCAGAAGCAGTTACGGCAACAGATATGGAACCAGGAATCTGAGAACGAGGGAGGGGAGAGCAAAAATAGGTCAGGGTAAACAGGATTGGACTAGAACAGGTGCTGCTGCGGCTCGCTCTGGGGGGCCAGCTGGTCCTGGTGGGAGTGTGGGTCTGTTAAATTTAAAGGGCCGGAACAGACACCAGTATCCAGGAACCTGGATTCAACCTGGGCCTCTTATAATAGCTCAGGTTGCGTCTGAGATGGTCTGGGCACAGTTTTCCCTGAACCTAGAGCTGGTGGACCAGACTGAGTCTATGGGGCAGGGGAAGGCAGTGTTGGAAATTTGGAAATAAGGACGCATCCTGATGGGCCTCTGAGTGCTAGGGCCTCAGCACTATGGGGCCTACGTGCTCTGGCCTGCAGGAGAATGTAGGGCAGCGGAAGAGAGTGGCTGATGAGTCACAAGTTCCAGATGTGGAACAGATGCTGCAGACAGCTTTGGGCTGCTTGTGAGCAGATTTGACCATGCCTGGAGCAGCTGTGAGGCTCACTGGCCTGTTCGGAGAACAGAGAAAGCCTATGAACTTTCTCTGCCAGTGTTCCCTCTTTGAACTGTTGCCTAGCCCCACAGAACTGCATTTGGGTATGCAAATGTATTCTCAGAGCCAGGAGAGATTGACAAGCTGAGTTTATGACGCATCTAGGCAGAAGGTGAACCATTCCAGTCATTAACTCACTTCCCCTTGTGGGTGCATTCTGCAATGAGTTGTTCATCTGAGCCGCAGAGCAAGTGCCTCAGCACACAGAGACCTGTGGGTCAGGGGACATTTGGCGGCTCGGATAAATCCCTGGCACCTCAGAGGCTGTCCTTGGCTCACCTCAGAGGCCACGTGCTTTCTCTTGCAGGCAACTTTGCCAGCTGCTTCCTGGAACAGGCCAGGACACAGGGATGGTGTTCTGTGGATAGGGCTGTGCTGTGTCAGACGGGGCCTAGAACACACATCTGGATGATGAATTCCCAGCATATGACGGCAGCCAGATGGCTTACTCCGTCTTCTGCAATGTGTCTGTTCTTTGAAACTCTAGCTTGATGGCCATGTGCTTTAGGTGACTTCTATCATCCTAAAATAGGGGTCGGACCATGTGTCCAAAGGTGAGCCCCCGGAACCAAGCGTGGTGGGCTGGATGCCAAGGCTGGCAGAGGGAGGCCAGGACTTGAAATAAATGCAGGGTGTTTGCTTACAGATTCTCCGCCACCGCAATGTGTATGAGTCAGATGCCTTCTCACCTCAGATTCTCTTTTTACCACTTTCCTACTCAGAGGCGGGGGTGGCAGGATTTTATAAAGCTTAAAATACATCCCCGAAATATATCCTTTCAGTGTAGCATAGGGACTCTTTCATTCTTTGATGCAGTTGGGAATTATCTTGGATTTTTTCAGGCTCATTCTGTTTTAATTCATACTTGGTTGTTGGAAGGGCACTAGGGAGTGAGTCAAGAGACAGGGTTAAGTCTCTGCTCTGCTTGTTAGTAACTGGGATTTAGGGCAAGTCAGTTCATCTGTCTAAGTTTCAGTTTGCTGTCTGCAAAATGGGGAGTCAGTTACCCAAGGACACTGGGAGCATTCTTTGGGCAGGGCCAGTCCCCCTCCCCCTCCTCCCCACCCCCCTCCTCTGTAGCCCTGGAGTCTGAACTCTTGCCCTTCCCCAATCACCTCCCAGGCTTGTTATGACCACGAGTTAGATCACTCCTGCAAGAGCTTTGAAAACTAACATGCTATGTTCCTGAGAGGGGTAACTATACTATTGCGCATCAGTGATTTTCAACGTTCTTCATCTCATGGCACATGTAAACTAATTACTAAGATTCTACAGCACACCAAAAAAAAAAAAAAAAAGTTATATTTTTTGCTGATTTGCCAAAAAAAACCCAGGTATAATTTTGATTCATTCACACTGAACTGCTATTGTTGTGTTGGCTGTTGTCACTTTGTTATTTGACAACCTAAGGGAAAAGAAGTCAGTGTCCCCGACTAAAAGGTCAGGTATTGCATGTTTTAAAAATTCTTGTGGCACACTGGTTGGAAATCGCTGCCCCAAAAAGCCATGCCAAAAAAAACTTTCTCTTCCTTTTAGCTTCTTCACCCTCAACTTAGCCTTCAGTGGAAGTACTTCTTCGGTATCTCAGGAAAATTGCTTCAATCTGGCCTCTTGAGGCGGGACCAACACCTCAACTCCTTAATTTACAGCACCTTTGTGCTGCCTTTTTTGGAAAAAAAGAAAAAAGAGTGCTCCATAAGTTCTTGTATTTTTTATTGTAGTAAAATATACATACCATGAAATTTACCTTTTAACCATTTTTAGGTATATAGCTCAGTGGCATTAGTTATTGTGCAGCCATCAGCACCATCCATCTCCAGAACTTTGTTCATCTTCTCATCATGAGACGCTGCACGCATTAAGGAGGAATTCCCTATGGCCCCTCCCCGCCCCTGGCAGCCACCATTCTACTCTCTGTCATTATAATTTGACTACTGTAGGTACTTCATGTAAATAGAATCATACAGTATTTGACTCTTTGTGTCTGAGTCATTTCTCTCAGCATAGTTTCTTCATCATGTTTTCTTCTTTTCAGAGAGGTAAAATTCCCAGAAATGTTTAAGCAATAGATTATAAAAAACACACACAAAAACAACACTTTCTCCCAGAAACCACTGTAAATTAGGGAGGGAAAGGCTGAATAGACAGGTCTATGTTTTTGTTTGTGCTGTTGTGCTCTGAGGTTACAGATGTAAAGTTACAGTTCAAGTTTTGTAGGTGCTGTTTATAGCTGTATGCTTACTTTATTAAGTAATAAATAAAATACGTTGTGTATCTGTACCTGAGTCTCAGCTGGGCAGGAGCTGAGAGAGACTCCACCATCTGGTATGTGCTATTGGGCAGCAACTCTTCCACCCAATTGTTTAATTATATTTGAAGATTGACCTGAGCACTGGAGAATTCCTGAGAAAGGACACTTAAACCTTCTCCACAAATAGGCTTCAAGCAAATGGTGTCATAGCTGATACTTTGTGGGATCCTGACTGAAGAAGCCAAGTTTCTGGAAGGCTGTTTGTTTTCTTTTTGGATAATGCACTGAAAGAGAAAATGTAGGTTGGTACGGTGAGCCTGTGCATGCTCAGGGCACAGCAACAAATCTCCTGAGCACCTGGGAGGTGTGAAAATGAGAAGACCCATTAGACTAAACTCTGTAATGCTCTGGGGCCCAAAGCACACCTGCCAAGGGAAGTAGTACCGGCGAGAAGGTAACCATTCTCCTCTTCCCATGGCAATGACAGTGCTACTCTGCTGTGAGCATTGGTGGTGCAGCAATCTGGTGTCAGAGAGGGGGGTTTCTGCCCAGCTCAGCAGAGGCAGTGCAGTGACAGCGGTAGACCTTTAGTTACTCCGATGATGTAAAATGAATAGGAATCCCAGCTCTCTGGCTGGTGGAAGGTGCTTGAGCAGCTCTGGTTTGCATGGACAGAGGCCAGGAGCATGGGGATGCTTGAGTTGATTCACATTCATGTGCAACCCTCCTCCACCCCCCATCCAAAGACTCTTGGGAAATTTTAGGGGAGAAATTTGTAAAAGACTGTAATTATCATTTTTTAAATATATTTTTTATTGAGTTAGAGAGGAAGGGAAAGGGAGAGACAGATAGAAACATTGATAGAGAAACATTCATCAGCTGCCTTCTGCACACCCCCTACTGGGGATTGAACCTACAATTTGGGCATGCACCCTGACTGGGAATCTAACTAACTGGTAACCTCTTGCTTGGTTCATGGATTGATGCTCAATAACTGAGCCACACCAGCTGGGCGAGACTGTAATTCTTGACAGACTGGAATCAGAGGCTGGGCCAATGGGATGCAGATACTAATGTGAATGTAACCCTAGTTGTGGCTGTTGGCTGGTAAAGATCAGCAACCTTTGGATTTATTAATTTGTTTTGACTTCCTAATAGCATAATTATTATCTGGTTTATTCTAATGATGACTAATTTATTAATATCCTTTAATTTAAAATCTTTGTTTCAAGCAGAGCTACGAATGCCAATATATAGGGACTACATAGCTCTTACTTTTGCTTATGAAACTCAGGAACTTTGAGAATAAGTGGAATCATCATTATTACCATCTGGTTGGTGGATTTAGCCACAAGTACAAGGTGTTAAGGGGTCAACAATGAAGGGTGTACCTCAGCCTTCCTGGAAGAGGTGAGCTAAGATTGGAAGGATGAGCAACACCCAGATGTCATGTGGTGAGAGAAGCCCTTTTGACTTGTTCACTGTGGTATTCCTCACATCTCGTGCATGGTGGACATTTAATACAGCGAATTTATAAAAGAAATCTCAGCCGAGGGAATGTTATAAGCACACACACATGCACACAAAGGTATGGGAAATAATAAATAGTTCAGATTTGCCAGAAGATTACCCCCTACCATTTTTGGGATCATAGACTTCTTTGAAAAACTAATAGAAGCCATGAAACTTCTTGTAGTAAAATAAACATACAATCAAAATTTTATGAATGATTTTGGAGGATATAGGTATCTCTGATTCCCATCCACATTAAGCATCTCTGTTGTTGGGAATTGGAGCATTGAGTTTTTAAAAAACATGCATTAATTTTATTTTGTTTTATTGTAATGCAGGATAATGACATACCTGAAGATTACTTTGGAAGCATTGTGAAGAATGGGTCTGAGGGAGATAATACTGGAGGCAGGGAGGTCACTGAAGAGGCTGCTGAAATAATATGGGTACATGAGTTAGCCTGAACTAAGGGTGAGATGGCAGGGATGGAGAAAGAGTAGTGGGGTCAGGGATACCTTAAGAGATAAAACAGGCAATTGTTGGTGTGTGATTGGATTTGAGAGGGAGGAATAGGAAGGTGCTAGGATAATTGTTAAGCGTTTTGGTGACAGGGTGGATGGTGATGGTACTGAGACAGAAAATGTAGGGAAACAGGTTTGGGTTAGACTGTGAGGACGAAGGGGAGCAGCAGCAGGAGTGAGGACAGAGGCTTCAATTCTGACGGCTCTCAGGTTTCTACTTCTAGTCCTAACCATCCTTTCTGCCCTTAAGTTCTGTGACATGCCACTACCATCTTATAATAAATTTCTGCTTTGTATTAGTGCTCGATAAAGTAGGTTTCACTGACTTGCAACTCGAAAAGCCTTAACTAAGCCACTCACAGAACATTATTATTTTAGCGCAGTAAAATTTTTTAGACTATGGAGAATGGACACGCAAATCAGGTTCCTAAGAGAATGCTGACTTATTAATTTCCCTGCAGAGTAACTGCCAGTGGGACCAGAACACTCTTGCTCACAGGTCAGCTTGTCTCTCCCAATAGGAAAATCTATACAGGAAGCCAAATTATACTGAGAAGGCAGCTTGATGAGCTCAGAGAGAGCCAGATAATTAGGGGATCTGAGCAGACTGTCTCCATGCCAGGGTGACTGGAGGCGCTTTTCTCCAGTTTCAGTATGTGCTGAACCGGCCACGTGGTACACATATGGGCATACGTGAGGGAATGCTTGGAAAATAGGCCAACTCGCTGAAACCAGTTCACCCTCGAGCCATGTCAGCCAATGAGACATTCACCTACAATTAGCATTTGTCAAAACATTTCCTACGTGATGGAATGTTTTTCACAGCTTTCTGAATATTTTCCCCTAAAAGGACTGGCTTTACATTTTTGCCCCGGGTCTAAGAGACACCTCCTCCCCTTTGCTCCCCACATCTCCTAGAGCCCAAGATTGGAAGTTGGGTCTTAAGAGGTGAACTAATTAAAAGCAGATACAGTGCCCGGTGGAGGAAATGGGTGGAGCAAATCTAAGCTAGAGGGTGGGGTGGGGCAAGTTGGAGGGGGAGCTGAAGGCCAAGAGCCAGATGCTCCTAGTGACTTTATTTACTTTTTTTAAAAAATTAGTATTATTTTTTTAATCCTCACCCGAGGATATTTTTCCATTGATTTTTAGAGAGAGTAGAAGAGAGAGGGAAAGGCAGAAATGTCGATGTGAGAGAGACACATTGATTCGTTGCCTCCTGGTCTGGGCCTGCAACCGAGGTGTGTGCCCTTGACTGGAATTGAACCTGGGACCTGTTGGTCCACAGTCCGATGCTCTATACACTGAGCCAAACTGGCTAGGGCTCCAGATGACTTTAAACACAAGACCAAAGCAACAGAAGCAGGATTGTCAACTTGAAATCAAACCTGGAGTCCGGATGGGATAGGAGACTAGATTGAAGGAAGAACAGGCTGAAAGCAAGTGCTGGGATAATAATAGCTGTGTATTTCCATTGCCCATTAACTACCTCATACTTAGCAATTTCTTTAAAATTGTAGTATTTGGCTTTTGGAAAATTTTGTGCAGTGTTGGATTTGCATAAATCTGGTGTTCCTCAATTCAGGGGGTGTTTTATATATGATTCATCAAATTTACTCTATTGTTTTTAGGTTCCTCTTCCTGCTGCTTATTGTCTGCTTTTCAGATTTTGTGTACTAGATTTCAATATTAAGCAAATTATCCTAAACCCAGTGTTTATTGCTCTGTAGTGCGGTATTTCTGTGTTGACAGGCAGAGTGAAAAGATGAGCTATGTTGATCAGAAACATAGTAAGCTCAATTGCACTTTTATATTTTGTGACATCTAAATGATGAAGTAGCACTGGACTACAAATATTTTTACACATTATTTTTAAAGCATTTTATAATCAAATAAAGACACTTTTAACCAAATAAAGTTTGTTTTCACTATAAAAATGGTCTATATTTATATTTGTTTTCTGTTGCTGCTATAACTATTTACAATTTAATGATGTAAGACAACACAGATTTATGATCTTACAGTACTGGAGATCACAAATCCCAAAATCGAGGTGCTAGCAGGGTCTGCGTTTTGTTTGGAAGCTCTGGGGGAAAATCTGTTTCATCACCTTTCGCAGCTTCTGGGGCTGCCTACATTCCTTGACTCATGGTCTCTTACCGCCATCTTCAAAGCCAACAGTGTGGGATCTTCAAATCTCTCTCTCTGACCACAACCCTTGCTTCTGTCATTGCGTTGCCTTCTCTCTGTCTTCTTATTAAAACCATTGTGATTACTTTGAGCTGGTTAAGCTCCCTATCTTGAGATGATTCATTTAATCATATCTGCAAAGTCCCTTTTATCAAGTAAAGTTCATGTTCACAGGTTCTGGGTATTAGGATATGGACATCTTTGGGCAGTTTACCACAATACTCATTTATATTACTTGGTCTACCGTAATACTCATTCATAAAGCAGTAATAAAATATTGTTTGGAAAAAGTAGAAAGAAGGAAAATATTATTCATGGTTTGACTACTAAAAGACAAACATAATGAACATTTCCTTTCATTTTTTTTAATTGAATAGTTTTTGCATGGTTATAATTTGCACACAATTTGAAATCCTGATTTTTCACTACATATTATATCAGACTATTTTCTATGTTAATACATAGCCTGAACATTTTTATTGACTACATAATATTCTATTGACATTTTACTTAAGCCTTTACTTATTTTTGGAAATTTAAATTGTTTAAAAAAATTTAATATTGTAAAGAATTCTGTGATAAATATTTTTGCACATAATTTTTATGTTTGTGCTTACAAGTTTTTCCTTGGGATAGATTCCCATCTGTGGAATTACTTCATCAAAGTCTTTGTTGTTATTGTTGTTAATCCTCACGGAGGATATTTTTCCATTTATTTTTTTTATAGAAAGTGGAAAGGAGTGGGGAGGAAGTAAGGTAGAGAGAGAGAGATAAAAAGAGAAAGAGGAAAGAAACATCTGTGTGAGAGAAACACATCTATTGGTTGCCTCCTGTATGCTACCAGACCAGGGCCGGGGATCAAACCAGATACGTGGTCTTAGAGTGGGACTTGAACCTTTGACCCTCTGGTCCATGGGCTGATGCTCTAACCGCTGAACAACACTGGCCAAGGCTATCAAAGTTTTGTTATAGCAGATGTTTTTCAAAGGCTTATGGAAATATTTAGAACCAATAGATATATGTTAGTGCCCATTTCACTACATTCTCACCAGCACCAAATAAAATAACAATCACAATAATCTTTGCCAATTATGTAAGTAGAATAGATTACTTTCTTCTGTTTTAGTTTTCATTTGTTTATGAGGGAGATTAATATTTTTTCATGACCTTGTTTACTAACCATAATTTTTCTTTGATGAATAATTAATTTAGGCCTTTTGCTTTGGGGAAGTGTAAAATTTTTAAACCAATTTATCTAAGATCTATGCATTTTTTAAAGTTTATTTAATGTTTGTAATATTTTCTAAAATTATTTTATCTAGTTTCTTGTTTCTATACTTTTTATGTCTAGAAGTTTTAATTTGTACATGGTCTAATGAATTCATTCTCTCCCTCCTCCCCCTTCTTTGCTTCAAGTTTTTCTTATGGTTTAAAAAGTGTTTCTTCAGTTCAACTGGAATTTATGTTGGTATAAAATCCATGGAGAAGATCTGGCTACTGCTTAAATTTTACCCAAAGGAAGAGCCTGATTTGTACTTCTGAGTTCTCTGTACTGAGCCACATTTCTTTTCCCTCTTCACTGAAAATAAAAGAGGTGACAGAAAGATGTGGAAAGCTATATTTTTCTCTGGTCACAAAGAGTAAGTTTCCCTTTTCTGAGTATGTCCAAATTTCTGCAAATATTCTCACCTTCTGGTTAACATTTTAGCTTAAAATTGAGACAGAATTAGCTTTAGAAAGATTGGCTGAAATATATCTTAAATAGAAAAAAAGTCAAATTTTCAAAATAATATTGGAAACTATTTTATCAGATATAAAACATACAGTTGATAAATTTAAATTCTAGATGAATTGGTTTAAGTAAATTAAGCAAGAGCGGATAATCCTTCCTCTGGACAAAAATTTAGACCAGCCCTGTCCAATGGACATATAATGTGAACTAGATATGGAATTTTAAGTTTTCTAGTAGCAGCATTTAAAAAGTTAAAAAGTGATCTAAACAAATGTGCTTACTTAACTCAATATACCCAAAACATTATAATTTCAGTATAGAATCTGTTTTTTAAAAAAAAAGTTATTTTAATTGATTTTTAAGAGGAAGAGAAAGGGAAACATCAATTGGTTGTTGTCTCCAGTACGCAACCTGACCAGGGAGCAAACCTGCAACCTGCGTACGTGCCCTGACTGGGAATTGAACCACGATGATGTGCAAACAACTTATCCACACCAGCCAGGGCTCAGCACAGAGTCATTGTTTACATTCTTTTATTTTCATGCTGTCCTATTTGGAGTTATATCAGGACATTAATGCCAAATACCCAGTGCTTAGAAGGAGCACCCTATCAAAGCTGGAAAAATACTCAGGATACAAGTCAGAGCAGACTTCCTGAAGGAGGCAGAGCTTGAGGCAGGAACTAGGTTTGGGACACATCAAGTAGGCAGAGGATGAGTGGATTGTATATAGTTTTTAGGAGCAAAGTATAGTTTTTGGGGCACCTTGCCAAAAACCAGTGCATTATAAAACCACTAGAGGCCCGGTGCACAAAAATTTGTGTCCTCTCGAAGTTTGGGACCTCTTGGGGGATGTTCACCTGCTGGCGTGCCTGGCCAGCCTGGGTGAGGGGCAGGGGGCCATTTCAGGCTGCCCACAGCCCCTTCAGGGTTCAGGTCCCTACTGGGGTACCTGGCTGGAAGCAGGTATCTGGGATTTATTCAACTTCTATAATTGAAACTTTGTTGCCTTGGTTCCGCTCCCCAAGCCTGGGTTGCCCCTGGCAACCCAATGACCCAGCTCAGCAGGTATCTGAGGTTTGTTTATCTTCTATAATTGAAACTTTGTAGCCTTGAGTAGAGCTCAGGACCCACAGGACCCTGGCTTCCTCCATTGTCCAGGGCAACTCCAGCTACATGGCCGCCGCCATCTTAGTTGAGTTAATTTGCATATTTGCTCCTGATTCATTGGTAGGCATGGCTTATGGGCGTGGCTTGTGGGTGTAACAGAGTGAGGGTCAATTTGCATATTACTCTTTTATTAGATTAGATTGTCACACAAAAAGCACAAAACTAGTTAAATTGAAAACCTATCACCTCCCAACATTCATAATTCCTTTCCCAATCTATTAACTAAGAGAAGTTTACCCTATTAAGAGGCCTCTATTTAGGGTTTTGCTAATATCAGGGAGGTATCTTCTCCAGGCTAGTCTGACCTACATTCTTTTTATTAAGGAATGAAGTGGATATTTTAGGACACCAAGAGCTAAGATGACTCAAAGGAATATTCTTTGCTTACTTTTATTCTCTATGAAAGGCACTGCCATGCAACATTCAGATCTTGCAGGGCTTTACCAAAGGTGGGGTTGTTTTGGAAGGTTGAATAGTCTAGCACCCCCTAGCGGGAATGGCCCACTTTGTGTTAGTGAGTGAAGACAGAAGTCATTTGCCTACAGCTCTTGGCCAAGTCCCTGTGAGCACTACCAAGCTCCTTTGGTTACCTCTCCTGGGAAGGTATTAGAATGTTCCTCTGCTTGAGGTGGGTAGTCACAGCGGGCAGACTTTCTCTATCCTTAACAAGTGCAAGTGAATGTAATTTTTGGACCTAGAGAAATTATTACAGAAATCTTACACCCACCTCATGTTCTATTTGTTGCAAGAAGTATGATCTTCTGGAAGGACACACACAGACTTGATGTAACATAGGACAGGGTCAGTCACAATGGTCTAATCCCATGAGTTTCTCATGAGGAAGAAGAAGGTATCACTAACTGAATGGGGAGTGTTAGGGAGTATTTGGGCCCATGAAATGGAAGTTGTCCAGGGCCTTCCAGCCCTTTTATATTAGGTTAAGGCAGTAACTGAAAAACACCAAACGCTTTTGCTTGCATTGGAACGGTTCCAGGAATATGCTACTAGTGAGTCACTCATGGGCGTAGCTAAAAAGCAATTCCAGACAGGTGGTAAGGAGAGGTTTTGAATTATTCCCCTGTTGGAAGTTCCCCTGAGATAAATATCTAGCATGGGATCAACATCAGTGGCACTTGGCCCTGTGCTCTGGACTTTTGCAAGATCCGGATCTCAAGGGCCAACTTGAGGCTCCCAGTAAAGATGATACCTGGAGGTAAACACGAACAGCCTTTAAAATATATCCTCATTTGTCTTCAAAGTCCTCATTCTAAGGGCAGGACCCCTGTGCTGTTTATTCCTTCCCCAGCATCTGGTCCACAGTAGTTATCAACATATGCTGGATGAACAGATGGATGAATGAGATAGGCTAGGACCAGGTCCAGCTGCCTCCAGTCCTGCCTGCAGGGTCTTCCTTCATGCATGGGCATGCCGTGCTGTACCTCAGCAATGGAAGATGATATCTAGAGGCTGCTGGAGAGCAGAGGCTACGGGCTTGGGAGTTGGAGGCAGAAACATCCAGGCACTAATCCTAGCTCTGTCACTTGTTAATTGTGTGACCTCAGATCAGTTACTTGGTCTTCTGTATCCTTACATATAAAATGGATATAATAAAATATTTCTTATTTGACTATCAGAAGAATAAAATAAGATAATGCCTATGAAATGTTTAGCTAAGTCCCTGGTGTATAGTAAGTGCTCAACAAATGGGCCCCTCTGGGATTCTGTGCATTTGTAGATGCAATGCTATACACACAGAGAGGTGGCTCAGGAGGAACAGCACTCATCACCATTTTTAGAATAGGCGGCATCATGGATTCTGGACCCTGAGGTGACAGGATTATTGTGTCAGGTGTGTAGGTCATGAATCACGAGGAAAAGTTCTGAGGTCACATGCGTAGGGATGAGGTCAGGGTAAGGCATGTGATTAAGTCACACGGCGCCAGAAGCAGATCTGCTTGATCCTCAGGATAAGAGTTATGGTTGATTTCATAGAAGACAAGAGACAGAAGGGCACTTCAGCTGGGAGTAGTCTGGGTCTCAAATTTGAATGGGTTTCCTATCAATCAGGGCATCCCTCTGCTCCGCAGGGATGGACTCTCCCTGCCAAGTATTTTTACGGAGCCATCATGACTGCTGAATTTGATTCCAGCAAGATGCACCACTGGGCAAATATTATTGTGAGTTCTACGTGCCAGGAACTTCTACGGTCTGTCATCTGAGAAAGCCCCAGAATCCTGAGACAGAAGCCAAGCCTCGCCCGTAAGCCACATGGGTGATGATTCAGTGAGTGAAACGTTAATTGCTCAGAAATGACTGATGGTGCTGTGGGTGGTTACTAAATTACACCTTTGGTGATCAGTCATTCACTTAACAAAAAATGTATTTCCCTTCTTTGTTTTCCTCTTAAGCGAAGCTGTATCAATGAGAGACCACATATTTGGGCTCATAATGTGTTAGGAGCATGGCATGCTTCCGTGCAGGTGTTTTCATCCTGTTTGCTTCCGTAGGCAAGTGTCTCTGCATGGGAATCCCAGGAGGTTTGGTGACTCTTTAATACTCCCCAGAGCTACCCTTGAGAGCAGTGAGGTTCCCTGAGTCCCCGCACAGAGGCTGGATGTAAATGCTGACAGGAACACTTGAGAGAAGATAGGCATCGTAGCTGGTGCTCAGCGTTTCCACGCATTAACTATTCTCACTGTCAGAAAATGGAATATTTAGGTATCAGTCCCTGGAGGAGGCCCGAGGTTTTAGCAACAGAATTCTGTTACATTGAAAAGCTACTGAACAAGTCATCCTCCTTAGTCTCTGGCTATGGCCACTCAGTAGAGCTCACAGTAATAAACGCACTTGGAGATCAAATCCCAGTGCTCCTGGGGTGTGGGGCACAAGCCTCCCAAGGCTGTACTTTCTCCAAGGAGTTAGCATGATGTGGTGAACGCTGAGCTCTGCATTGGAGGTGGGGATATTAGGGTTCCAAGTTCTGGCTCTGGCTCTTACCTGCCAGGTGACTTGACTCTGTGTGAGCTGCCGCTTCTTTATCTGTAGAATAAGGGGGTGGTCCCTAGAGTTATTCGCAGTTCCAACATTCTAGGAGGCTGACGGGCCATTCAGAAACCTGGAAACAACATCATGCGTGTTGGAACTGGGGTATCCTTGGTAACTCTGAGCAGGGGTCACAGACTTTGGGCGCGAGATAGTGATGTCTCAGGGCTACGGAACTCCGTCAGGCGCAAAGTCCCTAGAGCTCCTTAATGTTCACTAGTTTATAATGTAACACTTTTTGATAGATAATTTCATCATGTTTGGGGATAATGACTTTTGTTACGCGAATGCTTTCTGAAATCTGCAGGCATGCCCCAAAGGTATTGCTGGTTTGGTGCCAGACCACTGCAATAAGCGAATATCAAAATAGTCACATGGACCTTTTGCTTTCCCAGTGCATATAAAAGTTATGTTTACACTGTATTGTAGTCTATTACGTGTAGTCAATAGTATTTTATCAAAAAAATAATGCACATGCCTTAATTAAAAATACTTTATTGCTAAAAAATGCTAACCATCACCTGAGCCTTCAGAGAGTCATGACCTTTTTGCTGGCAAAGTGTCTTATATGTTCAATTTGTTTAAAACTCAGTATCTGCAAAGTGCAATAGAGTGAAGCACAGTGCCATGAGTTATGCCTGTATTTGCAAACTCCAGTCCGCTCTTATTTTTTATTAGCAGTAAAAAATAAAAGCATCAACTATATACTAGTAGTCAATGCTTATGGTGGACTAAGCACTTTTTATACTGTGCTAAGCATTACCTTAGTAGACATTCCCAATAACTTTATTATTGTCCCCATTTTACAGATGAGAAAACTAAGGCACAGAGGTGTTCAGAGGCTTTTCCAAGGTCACATCATTAATAAACTAGAGGCCCAGTGCACGAAATTTGTGCACAGAGTGGGGTGGTGGGTGGTGGTGGTGTCCCATAGACCAACCTGCACCCTTTCCAATCAGGGACCCTTTGAGGGCAGTCGACGTCCCTTTATAATCCAGGACTGCTGGCTCCTGACCTCTCAAATGCCGATTGCCCCTAACCACTCCCCTGGCAGCCTGATAAACGCCAAACTGGTCCTGTGCTGGCCTGGCCTGATTGACCCTAACTGCCTTCCCCATACCAGGATGGCACCCCCAACTGTCTTCCCCTGCAGGCCTGGATCCTCACCAACAGCCCTCCTCTGCCAGTCTGGTTCTCCCAACTGCCCTCCCCTGCAGTCCTGAGTCCCTCACAACTGCTTTCCTCTGCAGGCCTGGGTCCCCCACCCCCACACACACACAGCTGCCCTCCCCTGTAGGCCTGGGTCCATTCCAACTGCCCTCA
>PVJC01019491.1:0-30175 GCA_004026665.1 Murina feae
CAGCCCAGGCCCCCAGGCTGTCCTGCAGCCTGGAAGTAGATCCGTGATCGTGGGGGCTCGGGCACACACGCCTCGGTGAGTGCCCGTGCCCCCGCGATCGATTTCAGGTGGCAGGGCAGCCCAGGCCCCCAGGCTGCCCTGCAGCTGGAAGTAGATCCGTGATCGCGGGGGCTCGGGCACAGAGGCGTGTGTGCCCGTGCTCCCGCGATCGATTTCAGGCGGCAGGGCAGCGGGGGCCTGGCGGAGCAAGCCAGCCCAGGCCCCAAGGCTGCCCTGCAGCCTGGAAGTAGATCTGTGATGGGGTGGGGGCGGGCACGGGCACTCAGGGAGGGATAGTAGCCTCATGGATTCCAGGCAGCTGGGCGGCCTGGGGGGTGGGGGAGAGGCTGAGGATCCGAGCCAGCTCCGCCCCTGAGTCTGAGGCCTGGAAATTGGTATGGGGCACACAGCACACAGGGAGGTGTGCCCTCCGTGTGTGCTGTGTGCCCCAATGGATTCCAGGGTCCCAAACTGTGAGAGCACAGGCAGGGATTAAGTACCCCCCCCAACCCCTGCCAAGTGCACAAATTCTTGTGCACCAGGCCCCTAGTAGTATATATGCTTCTTTAAATTAGAAAACCTAAGGCAATAACCTGGAAAGCACTGCATTTGGTTATATGAAGTGGACCTTCTTTAGAGGATGAAAAAAATGAGACTAATCTTTTCTCCATAAAACTTCTGCTAGAAACTATTAAATTTCTCTTATTAAGGAGAAATATTTGTAACCATTTAATATTCTATGTATGCAAATCCTATATCATACAGCTATACAATGAGCCGATCAAGTTATTGTCAGTATCAAAGAGTACATTTTTGTTTCTATTGATTATGCAAACCATCATTAGAAATTCATTATAAATGTATACTAAAATATTAAATCAAATGACCTGATTCATTAGCTATTTATAAGTAAAAGGGGTAAACTTCACTGGGTTCATCAACAAAATATTCCCACTGGCCTTTGAAAAGGAATTTTATCACTGTACTTCATAAGACCAACAATTTTCTGCAGTACCTTTGTTTTGGTCCCAGGAAGACACAGAGCCTATGTCTGTATACCCAGTAAAAATTCTTTTCAAGAAAAATTCAAGCTGATTGTGAGAGCTATTTTTTGTGTGCATACTAATGAAAAAATAAAACACATGCATATTCAAACATCACATATTTAATGTCAAAGAATTTGAATTCAAGTACAAAAATTAACACATGATTTCAACATTAAATAACCATAACACTTATTACTCAAAAAACTATACAGTGAATATCAAAAACACAAGTGAAGTATAACTATAAAAACCTTAACAATATTAACAGCAAAATTATAATTTATTCCTATAACAAATAATTAACTAAAATATTAATAGTTCAAGGACCACAATGGTAAATTGCTTGTTTCCTTTAGTATTGAGTAAAATTCGTATCTCTTTATCCCCTTCATTTCTTTCTACATAATAGATGCTCTGGTTATGTAACTGTTCTCTTCTCTAAGACAGATAGTGATCCTTGGTAATCAAATCCAGTGTAACCATTGTCTGCAAGTGCTTTAATATTGCAAAATGCTATGTAGCAAATTAATTATGCAAAAATTTAGCATAAACTAATGTGTTCTATGGCTTGCTCATGAATTACAAGTATTTAAAGTGGCAAAAGTTTACATTTTTGTAAGTTCTACACAACGGTGGATTATTCTGAATTATAGATGGATGTTGAAATAAATATATATCATTTTAAAACCAAAAGTGCAAACCCAATTCTAAAATAAAACAGTATTTTAATTAGCATGCTTTACAAAGAAACTTTCATATTCATGTTTACAGTATTTCTTCAGAAGAATGAGGCCTGATTGGAGATATAGAGTCGCTGTCCAACATGGCTGCCATTAGCAAGTGATATTGTTGGTGATAAGGGATAGCTTGGATAAGAATAAGGCCTTGAAGTATAAGGAAGCACGCTGGGAGTCCCAGAAGAGAGGGTAGCACTAACAGGGGAAAGACTATTTATTGAGCTGCGACGGAAATTGTAGTCTGTAAATAAATACATGAACAATTATGCTGCACATCTTTATGGATACAAATTTAATTCAAAGAGACAAAGCATTAAAACTATAATCACCATTTAACATAATGTTCTAACACTCAAAATCCTGGCAATTCTATATTGCTGGTAAAGACTGTGTCAGTATTCACTGAATGGCAAATCCTGACTGTTTTATCAGTCAGTATTATGTTTCTTTCACTGACAGTGCTTCAGAGATCTTACTAAAATATATTCTTGGATATCTATTTCTTGGATATCTATTAATTGTTTTGTGTCTTTATCATCACAAAAAAAGCTCTGATTTCTAAAGATAAAAATAGCAAATTCATATTTGCTTCTCTTTTGGAAACCGTATTAGGTATCAAACCAGCAAAAACATTCATCCCTGGACTATAAAACCAACTGTCCAATATTTCATTATTTAAATACTAATATAAACATTTATATAACTCAACACATCAATTTAATATTAGCATCCTACTGGTACCATAAAACAGTAAAATGAATCATCTTTATAAAATAAACTTCAAAAAACCATTATCAACTTATAGTATAGAAAAATCCAAAAATTTAACCAAATTTTTAAAAAAACAATTACATTTGAAATATTATTGCTTCACAATAACATTCATCTTATGCAGCAATAATTTCCTGCTTCATTAATTGTAATGTTTATAGATGTGTGTGAATATTAAAGACCAAATTTGTAAATCCCATACTTTCCAAAAACTCAACTATGTTCTCTAGTACAGAATAAGCCATAGGTGTGACAATAACTATAAAATGATTATTTATAGAAGTTACGGTGTTTTTAAGAATGAACGAAAAGGAATTAGGTAATCTAATATACAGATAAAAGTTTGTTTTCATATTTCCTGGTACGTATATGAGGCCTAAAACAAATGAGCATTAACTTAATGTTGTCATGGGACTTAATATTTAGCCAACAGGAATGAGATCAACTGCAGAATAAGCTCAAGCAACATCAGAAAGGACCTAGTTAAGAAAAAAAATGAAAAAAATAAAAATCAATTAAACATTGGTTTGATTTCCAGCATTATAAAACACTAATTAGAATTTTATAACCTTTATATTTTTATTAATGGTACCACAAGATTAATAAAAAGCAGTTTGTTCCAAGAAGACATAAATACACTGAAAGCATCCAGCTCAAAATATTTCTAGTATTTTAAAATTGGATAAGGAATTATTTTGATACCAAAGTAGGATAACTGCAGGTATCACAGAATTCTTCTCTTAAAGGATCCACTTTGCCAGAAGCGTCATGGTATTAAGTATAAACAGAAAGTTAGTGCTCCTATAATTCAAATTGCTTTAGAAAAAGTTCTGGTTCTCCTCCTAAAGGTAATTACACCGATACAGTCAATTTCTTTTAAGCCATATGGCTATGACACAACTAAAAGCTCTTTCAATTTCAATAGACAAGACTAAGAGCAGGTAGATCTTTTGTAGGAGGGGAAATATTTCACAGAGAAATCAGTTTCACTTTGGAGCTAATGCATTCAAGAGCTAATGCAGCCTATTCTTGAAATGTGGACAGAAGAGCTATCTTCAGAGGAAGATTTCACAAACATAGCCAGAAAACTGGCTAATGGCATAGTGCTTAGATCTGAAAATGTGCATTTCTGATAGCACCATACTGTAAGCCTTTAATTTTAAAAATATTCTACTCAACTGTTGTATTCTCACATTTTTAAGGAGACTACATCAAAATACAAAATTAGAAATTGACACTGATGACTTTATTCATACAGGATAAATCAAGAGAAGATCTTTTCCAAATACTACAAAGATTACAAAACAAAAAGCTTTAGATGTTTATAAGATTTATAAGTATTTCATAAAGTTGTGTAACCCACATCAATGTAGAGAACACTTTCATCACTCTAAACAGAAACCCAGTACCTATTAGCAGTCTCTTCCCATTCCTTCCCCCTAGCCCCAGTAACCACTAATTTTTCTGTTTCTATAGATTTGTCTATTCTGGATTTCTCATATAAATTGAACCATACAATTTATGTGATCCTTTTAAAATGGCTTCTTAATATAAAATGTTGTCAAGGTTCATCCATGTTGTAGTATGTACCAGAACTTTCCTTTTTATGTTCTTTGTATGTATACTACACAACATCTTATTTATCTACCAGAAGCCCGTTGCAGAAAGATTCCTGCAAGAATAGGGCTTCCTGAGCCCCAGCAAAGCAGAGAAGGGAGTGAAGCCCGCAGATCTGCTTCCTCCCTTTTCCACAGTCTCCGCTGCCTCAGCTCCCTCCCTCATTAAGCTTGTTTCTACCTTTTGGCTACTAAAAATAATGCTGCTAAGAAATAATTTGTACAAGATTTTGCATGGACATATGTTTTCAATTCTCTTGACTAAATACCTATGAATGAAATTGCTGATACAATATATTTAACTTTTGGAGGTACTATCAAACACAGCTTATAAGAGTAAAACATCTGATATTTTGATCTATGCAATACATTTCCCATACCTCATATTTTAAGCATTTATTTCCATTTTGATGGGACATTAAAATTTTTAATGTTATTTCACCACTTTATTATTTCAATTGCTAACATTCAAATAAATAACCATGACTGAAATAATACAATAGTTTTTCTTCACTGGGCCACTGAAATTCATCTGAAAAACAAAGTGCTTTTAAAATAACACTGTACATACCCAGAAGGTGAAGTACAGCTGGATTTAAACACTGAGTTAAAAAAAATTCATCTCTATTATAAAATATAAATGACATTTATCATTAATTACTTTGTACTTTCCACCCTAGTACAGAAAATCAAAAGCTAAGTGTAAAGTAGAAGGGAGATTTTTTTTAGAATTGCTAGTTATTAAGCAATTTAAACCTAAGAAATATATTAAAAGCATTAACTAGAAAATTTTAAGTGATACTTTGGCTGAAATACATTAGTATGATAAAATTCACTGATTTTTTTAATCTCATTTACTTTCCCTACTACAATTATATTTTGACAAAATTTAAAAAAATAATTTTTATCCTCTACTTAATTTTTCTTATCAGGCAACTGACAGCAAAGGGCAAGAAGTAGATATGAAATGGCCGATTTTTTTTATCTAAGACTAAGCCCAGAGTAGTTTAGGTCAGTCTGTTTTAAGATGATTTAGAAGAGGCTTTGAGTATGCTAATCTTAGTATTGGATGGCTGGATAAGAAAGGAAGTTATTGTTTCTGGTTCCTTATAAAGTTTTAGTTGGTTAATTCTCTATTTTTACTAGAGTAATGATATTTCAGAAAAAATTTCATCTGCTTTTGATTTTAACTAAATGGTTTTTTAAGTTTACAATATATCATCCCATATAAGTTTGAAACAGTGATATCTACAGGTTTATTTTTAAGAAACTGTTTGATTTTTACATTATCTGAAGATTATAATTTAAATCTTCAAAAACAAGGATTTGAAATTCTAAAATATGCAAACCAATCTATAGTGACAGCAAGCAGATCATGGTTGCCTGGGAAAGAGGAGGAATGAATTACACTAGGGGTTATGGAAATGTTTGTTTTATTGATTGTGGTGTCATTTAACAGATGAATATATATCAAAACTGACCAAAGTGTAGACTTTATTTTTTTTACAATTTTTTTATTGATTTTTAGAAAGAAAAGGGAGAGGGAGAGAGCAACATCTGTGTGAGAGCAAAATATTAATCAGCTGCCTCCTGCAGGCTCCCTACAGGGATTGAGCCCACTCTCAATGGGAATTTCAGGCCATCCCTTCAGTGCATAGAATAACACCCAATCAACTGAGCCAAACCAGCCAGGGAAAGTGTGGATATTAAATATGTGCATTTTATTGTATTTCAATTATACCTCAATAAAGTTATAAACAAACCAGTGTTTCTCTGAGTTAATTCCAGTATTTCCCAAACTACATTCCATACAACTGAAGTACCTCAAAAGAAGAATCCCTTAGCAAAATAAAAAATTTTGGAAACATTTAGGAAATTTAAGTTTGACAGTTAAATGGATTGCTACCACAATTATTCAATATGCTAATCTGCATTATGATTTCCCCAGTTTTTCCCCAAACTTCTTTGGCTTTAGAAACAGTTATTTCACGGAAAAACTTTATAAATCAGTTTGGCAAGAACTTTTAATAGAAATAACATATAATAAGAAAACTTTAAAAGCAAAACAAAAATTCTTGAAATATATTAAAGACAGAGATTACAAAATCAAATACTTTCAGAGGCCAAGATGTAACAAACAAAACTCAAAAAGAACCAAATGGAAAACAGCAGGTATTTAGCTATTTGTACTGAAATTAAGCCTAGTTGCTTTCCTTTCACAAAGCTGAAGAGACCAAACAAAACTAGAGCTTCTAGTTTGCTACTTTGTATTAAGAGATTAAATATGTCAAACTTCTTTTAATGCTAGTTTCTAAACCACTTGGAAAGACAGTAATAGAACGGCAGCCTATAAGAGAAAAAATTATGATCTGAACTGCAACAATCTAGGCTTTAGTAATAGCTTGAAAACTGTAGCTCTGTAGAAACAATATCTGGGCAAAAGTGAATAGAAGATAATGCCCTTAAAAAAGAGAGTTTTTCAAGTTTCATTTTTATGGGTAAAATTAGTCCTCATAATTCAAAATTTCAAATATAAAAACCTATAGGAAAAGGTAATACCATATATTGGAATTTTTATGCTAAGATGTATAAAAACAGTTATGTCTAAAGCATAACAAATATATTTCTTTGAATCTGCAGCATATTAATAAAAGCTATTATATGCTGAGCACTACGTGCTAAAAATAACTATACATTATCAACACTATTTAATCCTGACGAGGTAAGTACTATTATTTTACTCTATAACAACATTAACTGAGGCACAGAAGGGTAAAGTACCCTATTCAAGAACACAGAACTAGTTAGTACATGGCTTGCTACCCACACAACCACAACATTTCTGGTTGTTGTTAATCCTTGCCCGAGGAAATTTTCCCATTGATTTTTAGAAAGAGTGGAAGGGAGGGAAAGAGACAAGAGACAAAACATCAGTGTAAGAGAGGCACATCGAATGATTGCTCCCATATGGACCCCAACTGGGGCCAGGAATCAAGGCTGCAACCAAGGTATGTGCACTTGACCGGAATAAAACCTCGGACCTTTCAATCCATAGAATGACACTCTATCCACTTAGCTAAACCAGCTAGGGACACATGTAAAAAGGAGTTTAGATAGTAATAATTTTTACTCACACTATAAACTACCTTTAATTTCCTATTAAAGCTTATCCTTCTCAGTACCATGTTGAAAAAACTATACAGTGAATCCTCATAAATATAACTTTTATTCTAAATCCTACCAATAATAATTTTAGAATACTAAATTTGAAAATAATTAAAGTTCTATTTTCGGGTAAGTTTGAGAAATGCTAGATAATCTATATACATAACATACCAATTCCACTACATGGACCTTAACATACAATTTACCATCTTGGTGATTTACAATGTACACTAGGCATGTTAAAAGTTTTGAGAAGACCTGAAATATGAAAACCAGTTTAACTTATTAAAACTTTGATTAATGTGTTAATTAATAAAGCTATAATAAAAATATTTCACAAGGTTTTATTGAAAATTTTTAATTATTTCTCCTTATAAGAATAACTTAAAATTGGCTTTCTGAAAACTAAATATATCATTTAATATTCCTAAGAGATTTTCTCTTACCTGTTTATTTTCTCCAAATTCTTCTACATAGGTCCAGGCTGAAGAGATTGTGTTCCCTGTCTGTAAGCAGTGAAGACAGAAGAGAATTGAGTCTTATATTGGTGTTATCCCTATCTTGGGAGTGCATGGAATCCTTGATAACTTTAGTTAAAACTTTTTAATCAGTAAGTAGGAAAATAAATTTAGAGAAAAGGAAACAAGTGACAAATAGTTATCATTTCTGAAGTTCTGTGAAGATGGACAAAGACAACAGTATATTGCTATTTGAATGAAAATTATGAGTTAATACATTACTGGAAAATAAGCATATCTTTCTGTAAAAATTAAGTCCTTCTTAGTTTGTTTTTCTAAGGACTACTATAACAATAAAATAAAGGATTTTAAAAACAAATGAAATTACCTAGTTTCTGTAAGCAGATAGTCAAAGAATCTAAATAAATTTGATAAATACCAGTTCCTTTTCCTTCGGCCTTAAAAAGAGATGGATGGATGGCCAAAGTAACACCAAACTTAAAAAATATTTTTCTTTTTTACTGCTAAACTTTATTTACTTGAAGCCTAATTTAACAATATATAGTACAACTCTGGACAGTCATCCATTTTAGGCATTCATCTCTTTGTGCCTTAAAGCTTTCTAGTAGAAATGTACATCCAAGTCTATACTGAGAAACTGTGCATAAAAGTACAAACAAATGAAAAATATTTGATAATCCACAAAAAAGTGTGGACTTTTAAATAGTCATCTTAAAATTGTAAGTCGGTAGAAAAAAGTCACAATATTTTTTTTACATGATCAAGTAGGCAACTAACTAATCAATCCTCCCAGTGGGAACTTGAAAATGTAGACAATTATTATAAAAGCAAAAATATCTACCTGAAAGCATAGAAAATGACCAAGGCAGTAAAGAATTATGGGACTGAGGTGCTAAACAAAGAAGAAAACTCAGAGAAGTATGTACATCTTTTGAAGGAGTGTTCCCCCTAGAAGAATTGGCAAATTCTGAAGAGGGATCTTAGAGGCAAGAAAAGATGACAGTAAAAATATTTAACATATGTGTAATTGGAGTACCATATAAAGGAGAATGGGACAAAAGTAATCCTTGAAAACAGAATAACTTAGAACTTTCTAAAATAGGTGAAAAACATTGATTTATATATTTTAGAAGTAGTGAAAAGTCCCAATTAAGATAAAAACTAAGTACACATTTCTGAAAATCACAGATAAAAAGAAAATATTAAAAGTATCGCAGAGAACAAAAAATATAATTAATGTTCAAAAAAATAGTATCAACTGACTACTCAACAGAAACAAAGGAAGCCAGAAGACAATTAGTAGAAGTATAACCTCAAAGGGCTAAAGGAAAATAACTGCTTATCAAGTAAAAATACCATTTCAAAAAGCAGGTAAATTAAATATTCAGGCAAATTATATTGAGGTTGTCATAAGCATAGTAAAAGGAAAATAAAAATGAATGTCCATTGGCCAGAATAAAGAAACAATCATAGTGGAAGCTTGGAAGTATACGAGAAATAGAGAGCAAAGGAAATTATAAATATGGAAATGGTAAATGAGTATAATTGTATGTTAACTAAAAACTATTATTCTGTATAGTATCTGATGGAGAAAAACAAGTATCACCTGCCATGTTAACACATATGCCTTCTAGTGGCAATGCTTATCAAAGCGCAAACCTAATATACCAAAGCTATCTTGTTACGAAGATTATGTTCATAAGATCTTTGTAACTTATAATGATTCATTTAGGATTCAATCAGATGTCCTACATTCACAGTATACTAGAGTTGTCTGGTTTACAAGTTTGATGGGGATAAAACTGTTTCTGAAAAGGAGGTAAAACATGGGGGGGAAAATCCCATCTCTGTATTTTAATTGTTAGAAAAATAACTTGCCAATAATCTCCCACATATTCATTGTGTGTTATCAAATGTTTAACATAAAACAAAGGTCAATTTTTCATTGGAATCATGTGAAGGTAGACAGAATAGTAGTTAAGAGCACACCTCTTAGCTAACTGGGGTTCCTGGGCGAATTAATCTACTGAAACCTCAGTTTCTTTATTTCTTAACTAGGAGCCCGGTGCACAAAATTCGTGCGGGGGGGGGGGGGTCCCTCAGCCCAGCCTGCCCCCTCTCACAGTCTGGAACCCCTCAGTGGATGTCTTATGATGGCCCCAGTCTGCCAGGCACCTTTTGTGTGTGTGTTGTGTGTGTGTGTGACCACTGGGGACCTGCCCCCAGCCGCATCTGAGGCTCGGAGCAGTCCTCCTGTGTGTGTCTACCTGCTGGGGGCCTGCCCCCAGGCTTGGAGCAGGCACCCCCTCTATCTTGATCTCTCAAACTCTTGCCCTCCCCTGCATGTTGTTCTTTTTTGAGCTGTGGCCAGGACTGGGTGCTGCCTGCCTCCCAAGCTTGCCTACTGCCCATCTTCCTCCAGCCACCAGAAAGCAAGGAAAACCCTGCCTCGTGGTCAGGCCAGCCTTTTCCTGCTCCCTGATCCCCGGGAGATGGGGAGCCGCCAAGCAGGCCCCTAGCCCCCAACAGCTTGCTTTCCCGCTCCCCAGTGCCCCCCAAAGGGCCTGGGGAGCTGCCAAGCAGGCCGCTGACTCTTTCCCACTCACCAGTCCACTGCTGCCTTCCTTTCCCACTCTCCAGTGCCGCCAAGGGGTTTGGGGAGCCGCCAAGCAGGATTCCAGCCCCTGCAGCCTTGCTTTCCTGCTCCCCGGTGCCCTGCAAGGGGCCTGGGCAGCCGCCAAGCAGGCCGAGACCCCCAGCCGCCTCTTTCCTGCTCCCCGATGCCCCTCAAAGGGCCTGGGCAGCAGCCAAGCAGGCCCCTGGCCCCCACCGCCTCTTTCCCACTCCCTGGTGCCCCTCAAAGGGCCTGGGCAGCTGCCAAGCAGGCCGCCAACTCTGCCGCCTGTTTCCCACTCACAGGTTCTGGGTCCTGTGCTATTCCGCCCTGCAGCTACTCTGTGCACTCGGGGAGGTCCCTCAGCCCCGCCTGTGCCCTCTCACAGTCTGGGACCTTCTGGGGATGTCCACCTGCTGGGGTGCCTGGCCGGCCTGGGTGAGGGGCTGATGGCTGTTCACAGTCCCTTCAGGTTTTGGGTCCCTACTGGGGTACCTGGCCAGCCTGGGTGAGGGGATGATCGCTGTTTGCAGGCTGGCCAAGCCCCCCAGTAATGTCCCTCACCCCATTGGGGTGTGGCCAGCATGGGTGATGGGCTGATTGGCGCTTTCAGGCTTTAAGGCTGCCCACAGCTCCCATTGACCCAATGTCCCAGCAAGGCTGGCTGGACACAGGTTTCAGAGGTTTGTTTATCTTCTGTAATTGATGCTGTTCCTTTAAGCCGGGGCCTAGACATGTAATAAAACCTCCTCTCTGCTTCACCTCACCTCGCAGCGTCTATAATGACACAATGGTACTTTGTGGTGAGGCTATTTCCTTCAGCTCCCGAGGATTCTATGATTGTTATTATGTTGCAAATGTCTGTTTTGCTTGAGTCAGTTTAAGTGGAGCAGGCCGAAGTTTCACTTTCACTCCTGCCGCAATGGAAGCTGCCGTTTACTTAGGTCCATGAGTGGCGGTCGCCATGTTGGCTGGGCTAATTTGCATACAGCCGCTCTGATTGGCTGGTGGGCGTGGCTTACCCCGTCCCGGAGAAACGGTTAATTTCAATATTACACTTTTATTAGTTAAGATTCTTTTTTTAACAATACTTTTTTTAAATTACATAGTTGCTAAAAGCAGATAGCTAAATAAATTTGATAAATACCAACCTTTTCCTTTGGCCTTAAAAAGAGATGGATGGATGGCCAAAGTAACACTAAATGTAAAAAACATTTTTCTTGCCCTAACCGGTTTGGCTCAGTGGATAGAGCATTGGCCTGCGGACTGAAGGGTCCCAGGTTCGATTCTGGTCAAGGGCATGTACCTTGGTTGTGGTCACATCTCCAGTAGGGGGTGTTGCAGGAGGCAGCTAATCTATGTTTCTCTCTCATTGATGTTTCGAACTCTCTATCCCTCCCCCTTCCTCTCTGTAAAAAAATCAATATATTTTTTTAAAAAACATTTTTCTTTTTAACAGCCAAACTTTATTTACTTGAGGCCTAATTTAACAATATATAGTACAACTCTGGACAGTCATCCACTTTAGGCATTCATCTCTTTATGTGCCTTAAAGCTTTCTAGTAGAAATGTACATCCAAGTCTATATTGAGAATGATGAAATAATATTCATCTCTGATACCATCAGGATAAAGTATTAGATAAAGGTATTTAGTACAACACCTAACATATTAGTGCTCAAAGAATCTTAATTATTATAGTAGTAATAATATTTATTATGTTATTGGAAACTCCAATATTTTGGCTTTGTTTTCTGAATACTATTCTTCAGTACTTATATGGGACATTTTAAAATAAAAAAGGCAGTGTTGTGGGCCTTTTACACAATTTTAACTAAGTACATATAATTACCCTATGGAATAGTTAATATTCCCATTTTACAGATGAAGAAACTTTACAGGAAGGTTAAAGTAAGTTTTCCAAGTAAGTAAGCTGGGATATAAATCCAGGAATTCTAAGTCTATGTACTGTACTAAATTTAAAATACTAAATCTCCTTCTGCTGAAATTCTTTCTAAAATGAAATATTCTAGTTCCTGACCCTCTCATCTCAAATTAGGTCAGATCATCTAATTATACATTCTCATAACACCCTGTACACTTCAGTGTTTACCAGAACTGTAACTGAATAACAGTCTCCCTCAATACAATGTATACTCTATGAAAGTAGCAACTGGTCTGATTCACTACAGTGATCCTCTGGAGTGTATACAAAGCAATGTTCAGTATTAACTAATTAACTTATATAGAACATGGAGCAAAAGTAGGTTTATCATTGTTCATATGGGAAATAATACAAAAATTAATAAATAATAATACAAGAATAAGCTGTGTTTCATGTACTAGAACCTACTTTCGCTCCACTCTGCATTAACAAGGATTAACAATCAGCCATCTTCCAATTAATTACTGACAATGAGAACAGAAAGACTAACGGAGTAACTAATAAAAGAGTTATGAGAATAATGCCAAAAAAACTTCCTTAAATAACATTTTCAAAAAGCAATATTTCAGCCCAAACCAGTTTGGCTCAGTGGATAGAGCGTTGGCCTGTGGACTAAAGGTCCCAGGTTCGATTCCGGTCAAGGGCATGTACCTTGGTTGCAGGCACCTCCCCAGTAGGAGGTATGCAGGAGGCAGCTGATCGATGTTTCTCTCTCATTGATGTTTCTAACTCTCTATCCTTCTCCCTTCCTCTCTGTAAAAAAATCAATAAAATATATATATATTTTTTAAAAAAGCAGTATTTCGGGACTTCAAAATAGCAAGACATAATATATGCCAAAATGTGTAAGGAAGATAATTCTAAATTTTAAGAGTCTAATACAAAACCTTTTCTTCTCCCATGCATTTATTTAACAACATAAACATATTTAAAATAAATCATAAAAAGTTAAAGTTTTTGTTTTATTAGTTTAAAAGCTTACATGGTCTGAGTTATATAAAAGTATAATTTACCTCCCTGAAACTTTCCTCAATTAGACTAAATTCCAAACCCTGGAGCTTCATATTAGTCTTTTTTCCATGTGCCAACACTTCAAACATCTGAAGATAGCAATCATATTTCCTCTGTAAATATTAGTATGTACAGGTTAAACATCCCCAAATTCTTCAGTTGTTCACTGTCCTACTTCATATAACAGTTTCCAAGTCCTCCATAGTTGTCAAGGTTTAATTAAAGTCTGATGCCCAAAGCAAACATAATCCTAGACAATCTTGGCCAGGTAGCTCATCTGGTTGGAGCACCATCCCTTATACCAAAAAAGGTTTCACATTCAATTACTAGTCAGGGCACATACCTGATCCCCTGGTCAAAGCTCATACAGAGGCAACCGATCAATGTTTCTCACATTGTTTGTTTGTCTATCTGTCCCTCCCTTCTTCTCTAAAAATTTTTTAAAAAAACGAAACTATTCCAGATATACTCTAAGCAGAATAAAACTTGGTCCGAATACTACATAACTTTTCTATTTTGCATTTATTATGAGACTCTCTAGAGTAGAATGACTCAATCTGGCTTTGATATCCTACAATCATTTCAATGCAAGAATTTAAAAAGCTTGAGTCTACTATTAAATAAATCATAAGAAATGAAGAAAAAAATCATGGCTACCTCATCGTATTTGTAAATACTCCTCAGAAGCTAAGAGAATGCTTTCGCAAGGTAATTCTACTCTTGTTTAGTATCTCCTCTTTCTCTCTAGTTCATAAGACAAAAGAAATAACTCTCCAATGTTCTGTCATTATTTCTATATGTATGACATACCTATATAGTTCATACCAAGGAATCCCTGAAGGGACTCTTGATCATTCAAGTAAACAATTTGTGATCTCTCAAGAAAACAAATATAGACACATAATATACACAGGTGAGACTTATTTAAATTAACATTTCTCTGCTTGAATTATTTAACTCTTGCTTTTGGTAAAAATTATAACTATATAGTTCAGAATACAATTTCAAACCTTTTTTCCAAAGATTTATAATGACTCACTTGGAGCCTTATAATTCTGTGCCCAAAACAACTTTCATAAATCCTTAACTACAGATTTATCATCCTTGGACCAAAAATTAATATAGCAGAGGAAGAAAAAAAAGCCAAACACATTATGACACATATACTGTAAATTGATTTGTTTACCCCATAATATAACCAGCAAACAAGCAGACTAGTACAGACAGTCCTCGGGTTACATCGGACTCAAGGTCGTTTCGTGGTTACGTCGCCATCTCCCATTTATTTATTTAAAAAAAGTTCCGTCATTTTGACGTATGTACATATGTGCTTTATGTTTTTTGTTATTTATTTACCACAAGTAAAGGTCAGGAATTGTTATCTTTCTTTTAATTTTTTTTTTTACTGTTTCACTTCATTACTGCTATGTATGTGCTTCATGTGAGTGACGTAGGTGCTTATGTAGGTGGGTTCCGACTTACGGCGAAAATCGCGTTATGTCGTGCCGTAGGAACAGATCTCCAACGTAACCCGAGGACCTACTGTATATTGCTGAAACAAAGGTAACAAGAAAAAAGTTAATGACCTTTCAGTCATAATTATAACAATATATTTAGAAAATAGAATTATGAAGATTTTGAAAAAGTAAAGTATCTCTAGTAGTAGTATCCTTAGAAAAACAGTAAAAGAAAATCAAAAGCTAGAGAAAAAGTGAAGGTCACTCTGGCTGGGTGGCTCAAATGATTGGGGCATTGTCCTGTACATAAAAAAGTTGTGGATTCAATTCCAGTCAGGGCAAATATCTAGGTTGAGGGTTTAATCCCAATCAGGGCATATAGGGAGGCAACTGATTGATGATTTTCTCCCTCTATCTTCCCCCTCTCTCTAAAGTTAATAAAAATATATCCTCGGGAGAGGATTTAAAAAGAGAGAGAGAGAAGAGAAAGTGAAGGTCAACATAGATATCTATTAAAGAAATTGGATTTGTACATAACCAGTTTACAGCTTTTATTTATTCAAGAGTCAGTGTCAATAGAATTAATTTTTGTCTAAAAATCAAGCTATACTGTTTGAACACAACAAGAGAGGGATTTCAGAGTAAATTCACCAAAATTGATGTTTCTAATGATTGTATTTCTATATACTTTTTAACCAAAGTCATAGATACAATTATAGTATAAACTAGAGGACCGGTGCACAAGATTCATGCACTGTTGGGGGTGTGTGGCCTGCAGGGATCAGCCTGCTGTGGGAGTGCTGCTCATTCCGGTTAGCCGAGCAGCACTCCCACTACTGCGTTAAGCATCTGCCTACTGGTGGTCAATGTGCATCATAGCGACTGGCTGACAAGTTGTTCTGGTCATTCTGTTATTCGGTCCCTGGGCTTTTATTATATAAGATCATTATCAGTGTTGTATACAGATTACATTTACTGAATCACAGCAATGCAGGAAGGTATACAGCGAGTCAAATAAATCATTTTCATAAAATATGTATTGTGCATATAAAAGTCTACATATAGACCATTTTTAATAGCTCAAGTATCACTTGTCATGAGATAAATAATGGCACACAAGTAACTAATATATGTTTAACCAAATACAACATATTTAAGGAACAAGAAAAACCAAGTAGTTATTAATATCCTGGCTATTTAAAGCTTCTAATTAGTTAGAGACTAACTAAAGTTTATTTTGTTTGTTTTAAATCCCCAAGAGAAGTTCATCATTCTTGGAGCGATTGCACTACCAGGACTTAGATAAAGAATGTATTATTCCAGGATAGATAATATAATTGAAATTAGCTAATAAAGAGTAGATTCTATATTTAATCTTAACCAAAAGGCACAGAAGTAACTGACATGGAGTAATTTTAAAGTGGTTAAAAGTACAGATGATCAGTTGAATAAATTTCATCGCAGTAAAACCTATTTTCCAAAACAACTTCTGTCTCCATTTACTAGTTCATTCACTAAATTATACTGCTGTAGTATAAGCAATCACTGTCTACTAAAGTAGGAAGCAGAGATAAAGGCGTAATAGGATGAATGCTATGTGCAGCTTCTCACATAGACTTTACTGATTCTAAACCCCCCCAAAATAAGCAAACCAAAGGAGGGAAAAAAAATCAATAAAACATTGAAATTCTGTTTATAGCCAGGCTAAAAAATAAATTTAGGTGACACCATGTGGCAAAATTATGAATTGCTACTGATGTATAAGAATGGAACATACAAGGCAAATTTTATTGTGACATTAACTCAAGAGAGAAAATTTTACAAAGCATTATTTTCTAAAATATTAAATGACAAGATCAGATATTATACTTATAAATTAATAAAGCAGTAGCAACTGTTAAAACTGTTGTATTAATCAGAACAAGTATTTTAGGAAAGTATTAGCTAAAGATGTTGAAAAAATTATAGGACAGATGATCAAGCATGATTAAACAAATGCATAAAAGTAAATAAAATCACATGATAATTTTAGCCAGTTAATAACAACTATGGGAAAATATTGGTCAGATGTTATGTTTTAATATACATCATTTTCCTAGATTCTGTTACAAAAAGAAAATTAATTTCAAAACTTTTAAGTAATTAAGTTGTTTTATAAAATCTCGGTTTTGATTATAAATAAGAAATTCAGATAAGAAAATAACCAAAAAGCAATTACATGTTCATACAAATATAACAGGTGACTGACTAAACCTTTTATTTTTTAATTCAGTTGTTCTGCTGTAGACAGATATAAGCTTTGAAATGTACAAAGTAAGGAATATTAAACTGAGAGTTAATTCAGGCAGAAGTAGCTCTTAGTTTTCAACTATTTGAACTTAAGTATGTATCTTGGTAGACAAAAAAAATTCAAGTATTATTTTTGGTCCTTCATAAGATTTTGTAATCATATTTTAAACAAAACCATTAATTGGGAGGATAAGAGAGTGCTTAAGTTCACCAAATAAAACCCTCATATTTGAAGGCACCGAGTTCCACAAAGAGTAAATGATTCATTTGCCATTCCAAGGTCACAGTTTGTTAGTGGCTGAGACTGTAGGTTATTGTACTTCTATTTGATTACTCATTACTATCCTATATAATAAAAGGCTTATATGCAAATCAACCAAATAGCAGAACCACTAGTTGCATGATGCGCACTGACCACCAGGGGGAAGATACTCAAAGCAGGAGCTGCCCCCTGGTGGTCAGTGAGCTCCCACAGGGGGAGTGCTGCTCAGCCAGAAGTAGAGCTCACAGTTGGCGAGCGCAGCAGCAGTGACAGGAGCCTCTCCCGCCTCTGTGGCAGTGCTAAGGATGTCCAACTGCCATGGTGAGTGGGCCTAAGCTGTCAGTTGGACATCATCCAAGGGTTCCTGGACTGCAAGAGTGCACAGGCCGGATTGAGGGACCCGCCCCCAGCACACAAATTTTGTGCACCAGGGCTCTAGTATTAAATAAGCTGCTTCTCTCACAGTACTAATTTATAATAACATAAGGACAATATGCTAATTAGACCAGATGTCATTCTGGACGTCCTGCTTAATGAAGCTGGGGCTGAAGGGAAGGCCAAGGAAGGCCTACTCTTGCACAAATTTTGTACATTGGGCCTCTAGTTCCATAAGTATGGTCTGTTAATACAAGTGTTAGTAGGATAAAATTTTAAGGAATATCACATGATTGCCTGTTAGAAAAATATTTAAATTTCAAGAGGAATAGAAGTATATTTTCATGAATACTGGGCCCTCATGGAGGGTCAAAGACACATAGTTGAGTTAATGGAAATTTCATCTCACCACTTGATCATATGGAAACAAATTAAAGTATAAAATGTTGATGCTGATTCTACTTCTTATTTACCTAAGTGAATTTTAAAGCAGACTTAGCAAATTTTGTTCTTTAATATATCAGTCTGAAATACTATCATAATAGTCAAATCTGTAATTAAAACTGGAAAGGAAAGAATAACTTCCTAAAACTATCATTTTTCTTCTAATAATTTGTAATTAATTTTTTCATTATAATATAGTACCATTACACGGTACTTAGCTTAAGAGTCTCCTAAAATTACTTCCTAAATTAAAAAAACAACAACACTGAAAGTTTCTTTGTTTTAAAGCAATTTATCGGCAAATTTCTAAAATCAAAATTTGATTTTTTTGTATTTCTGCCCATCAATCTGGAAATGACAGCTCGTAAGAAAAAAGCACCTTATTTTTCACATTAAAACTTCTCAGAATACTATTCCTTCATTCTGTCTTCTATTTTGTAACTTTCAACCAAGTTATAAGTGATAACAGAAATCTAATTTAAGTATTAAAAAATAGGACAAATAGTGATTATCATACTTGGAATATATATATATATTAATACTTTATCACTCACTGTACAGAAAAAAGTAAAGATTCTAATAATGTATGTAATTACAAAGTCAAATATGAGAAGCAATATGCACATCAGCCATAAAATGAATACTGAAAAAAGAAAATACAGTAAATATTAAAAAGATGAATATTCACACATAAAATGGTCCACACAAACCAGAATAGATTAATCTAGGGGGAAAAAGTACTTGCTCAGAGGAAAAGCAAGTAATATCAACATAGTTGCAATAAAAAAAAAATACAGTACTTGCAAAGTTTTAAAAAGCAGAACTGCTGAAATTTCAATTAACTAAAGTCCACTTACTTTCAATTTCCAATTAAAATCTAAGTAAAATTACCAAAACAAACATTATATAGAACTCTGCCATTAACCCACCACCATGCTGTTTTTCTAAATGTTCGCTTATTTGGTGTCCCTCTCTGACTATAAACTCTTCTTACCATTTACATCACAGATCAAGTGTGAGGTGTGCCCTTTCTTTGTACTCCCAAAATACCCTATGCTTGCTTTCTTCAGAAGACTGACTCCGTGAGAGCAAAAACAGTGTTTTATCTTTAGCTCCAGATTGCTTAGGAAGTATATTTAGCACAGGAAAGGCATTCAAAAAAGATTTTTTCTTTAATTAAACTTCATCAGTCATAGCCAAAACAACACAATAATCAGATTAAATTAAATCAATGGCATAAGCTGGTTTGTAACAAGAGGCTCTTTATCCCTGTCTTAAAACTTTAGGTGGTCATACAAGTAACAAAACAAAACAAAACAAAAAACCTACTTCATCAGTAATACAAACATAGAAACAAGAAAATAAACGCTTTGCCTGAATGAGCTGTTAATAAATCACTCTCAAGGTGAATTACCAATACACACTGAAGTGACCTCCCTCCTTCCAGTAAGTATTCTCCAAGACTTTCTTCTTCAAAATTATAACTCTCCAGAGCTTTTCGTTACCTCCTTGATTTTGCTTATTCCAGTCCTAGATGATGAATAATCCTCCAGGAGAAAGTAGTGTGAATAATGGAAGGCCCCAATTCAAAACAGAGGCAAAATTTTAAGAATAGTAGAATTATTCACACTCATAGTCTGATCTATTATTAAAGATATAGTATTTTGAAACAGAAAAGTCTTATTTAAAAAGATATTAAATGACCCAAGAAGTCTTCATAGATCAAATATTTGGTATACAGCTATCTATCTCCTATGCCCCAACTCTGTATTCCACCCATTAAATTTAATGAGTTTCCCACTTATTACAAGTTCCTAAATATAACCAGGTAACAAAATTTCTTATCCTATGGGTTGAGGTTAAGGGAGTTTATTCTCTGACATTATGAGGATGAAGATAGTCTCTAACTCTGAAGTAAAAGAAAAATGAAAGTTCAATTTTGGCATTAATTCCAGACTTACTCCTATTTAAAGGCATTTTGCTTAAAATAGAGCTCACTTTAAATGGGAACCAAAAGAAAAAACCCAAAATATTTTAAAAATTAATGTTAAGAGACTATATAACAAGTGCTTCTGGGATTCTGGTAAGAGCACTAAATGGTCACTAACAGTAAACTCTCAGATTTCTAGTACTCATTTAGATGCCTAGTACCCCTTCAAAAAAACTTCTATTTTCCTCATAACACTAATGAGAGTCTTAAGTTAATTAAATAAAGTCTATTTTTTCTTTTCTTTTCGAACTTGTAAAATGAATATGGTAATGGTAAAACAAAGTGGACATTAAAAGTATATTCTTAAAGAGCTCTGAAATAAAAAGCTAAATTAACAAAGATCATCAAGGTAAGATTAAATAATACTGTTCAAATAGCACCAAACTAAAAAAAATAGCACTGAATTGAAAGAATAGAAGTGTATTAAAGCAATTAATTACTACACTCAAAGAGATCATCTTAAAATAATAGTTAAATTCACTAACTAGGAAATTATATTCAAATTCTTTAATGAAATACAGCCAAAGGTTATTTAATAGTTAATGAACTCCATTTGAGGGACTCCAGAACAAATCAATAACCTCTCAAGATCTTAGAAAAATTCAAAGCTTGAAACATGTAAATATTTAGCAGGATGACAATAACAAACACAACACGCCTTTCCCTCCAAGAACACAACACTACCACTATGATCTCAACCCTGAACCATCCAATTAAACCCTGAAAACTTTATCTAAAGGAAACTTCATATAAAAATGCATCAACTTTTTAAAAGTCCAGACACTCAAATATTAATAGAAGGCAAACGCATGTATCATCACCACAATGACATTAACTCTATCCTTAACCTGCCATGTGGCATCATATAATCTGGCTATCTACAGCACTGACACGACTTAAATGAAAACTGGAAGCCTGACATTTGTTTTTCGATCACAAATTCCTATAGCACTGATCCCTGACTCTTCCACATCCTGAAGTCTCTCTCTCCTTCTCCTCTGTTGCCTCCTACTCAGTCTTCACTCATATTTCTAGACAATTACAATAGGATTTTTCTGTTGCTGTCTGTGGACAAGGCCTCAGGCCTCGTATACTGCATCCAAGCCCATAGACTAGTTTAACTGAAAATTCTGCTTGTATTTGACTTAGCTCTTTTTTTTCTGATGGTGAATAGAAACTAAAAAAATATATAAAACACAAATTGCTCAAGTTTTTATTATAAGAAGCTTTAATATAAAGTTGAAAAAATTTGAAATAGATGACTATAAAGCAAACTGCCTGTGCCCTCTAAGGATTTCATTTATTGAAGTTTATTTTATTCCTAATTAACATAATCAAGCTGGGAATACTGTACCTGAACAGGGGTTTTCTTTGGGAACTAAAAGCTACAACAAGTTAACTATGGCCCTAGTATTCAAGTTAAAAAAAAATCATTTTAAATTAAAAGCTGATAAAAAACCTCTGGTTTCATTTAACATCTGATCTTCTTTATGGGAGAACCAGATGGAGGAAACCATGTCTAAATAGAAAATCTGACATAAAATAAACTAAGAAGACTCTGTTTTAAGAATCATATTTAAGTTAAACTTGTAAGGGAAACAAGTGAGGATAGAAATAAAATATATTCAGCATTACCATGTTGGATCAGATACAAGTATCCTGGGAAAATCTTGCTCAGCAACTAATTATCTATATTTACTCCAAAAGAAATTTGATCCATTTTCCTCTAAAAACCCTAATTTGAATTATTTGCTATCCACCTAATTTTATATTTACCTTTGTCTTTATTAGAAGAAAAATGACCCTGACTGGTTTGGCTCAGTGGATAGAGTGTCGGCCTGCAGACTGAAAGGTCCCAGGTTCAATTCCAGTCAAGGGCATGTACCTTGGTTGTGGGCACATCCCCAATAGGGGGTGTGCAGGAGGCAGCTGATCTATATTTCTCTCTCACCGATGTTTCTAACTATCCCTCTTCCTTTCCTCTCTATAAAAAAATCAAAATATATTAAAAAGAAAAAAGTTTTAAAAAAGAAAAATGGAAGGTTTCTATTATGTACATTGATGGAAACCATCCTATCCTATCTAATAAAACAGTCATATGCAAATCCATCACAACAATGGCTTCCCCCACAGCCACAAGATGGCAGTGGCGATGAATGGAGGGGGCTGGGGCAGAGCCGGTGATTGGAGGGGTATAAGGGTGCCATACCCTGGTATAATGCCTGGGCCAGAAGCCTCAGGCCTAGACAGGAGCAAAGCCAGAGATCACAGAGGCCTGGGCTCTGCAGAGCCAGCTATCAAAGGGGCAGGGGTGGAGCCTATAATTGCAGGGGTATGGGCACCAGTGGAGCCAGCAAAGAAGGGGTCTAGGGGTCCCCTGCCCAGGCCTGTAGCCTTGGCCAGAGACTGCAGTGGGGCAGGGATGGAGCCGGCCATCTTAGGGCCTGGGCAGGGGCAGAGCCTGTGATCACAGGGGTCTGGGCAGGGGTGGAGCCGGCAATGCAGGGGTCTGGGCACAGGCGGAGCCAGCAATGCAGGGGTCTGGGGCTCCTCTGCCCAGGTCTGTAGCCTTGGCCAGAGGCTGCCAGTGGGGCAAGGTGGGAGCCCTCAATGGCAGAGGCCTGGGCTCTGTGAAGCCAGCGATCAAAGGGCTTGGGGGGTCCTCTGCCCAGGCCTGGGCAGGGGTGGAGCTAGGATTGGAGGGGCAGGGGTAGAGCCAGTGATCAGAGTGAACTATAGAGGAAACACCTTTTCTTACCGCTCATTGGCTAAGCTCCCTGAATTCCACTGGTAATATTCTTAGTAACTTGGGTAACAAGAATCTCTAAAGGTGAACTAGGGTTTTTCCACCACACTCCTGGAGAAAAAAATGAAGGTCCACTGTTGGAGGGCTAAGAAATGTCATATCCTGCCCTAGCTGGTTTGGCTCAGTGCATAATGCCTCAGCCTGCTGACTGCAGGGTCTGGGTTCAATTCAGACCAAGGACATGTACCTAGGTTGCAGGCTCCTCCCTTGCTGGGATCCAGGTCAGGGCATATGCAGGAGGCAACCAATCAAAGTGTTCCTCTCACTTTGATGTTTCTCTCTGTTTTTCCCTTCTCTTCCACATCAATGGAAAAATATCTTCAGCTGAGGATAAAAAAAAGAAAGAAAGAAAGAAATGTCATATCCTATGAAAGACACATCTTGAAAATGCCTAAAGAAAGTTGTCATTTCTTCATGGTGAAGGAACTGGAGTCCGTGTTGATGAAAACACCTTGGTGGCTGTGGTGACTGGCAGTGGCTGCAGTAGTACGCTGATGGGGCTGGTGGCTTCCCCTGATTAGCCTGGTCACCTCCCACAAAGGGAGGCCAGACTGGCTTAGGCCTGCTCCTCAAAGGGAGCAGGGAGTGGGCCTAAGCTGTCAGTAAGACACCCCCTGAGGGCTCCCAGTAAGTGAGAGGGGGCAGGCTGGGTTGAGGAACCGCCTCCCTCTCCCCTAGTGTATGAACTTCGTGCACCGGGCCCCTAGTACCTAATAATTTATTAACTTAAATTACCAAAATTACCAAATATTTCCAAAATAACAACTAAGGACAGTACTGAAAAATTTCTCTGAAGGGAACTCTACCTTCAGTCCTAAAGTTATGACCAGATCTCCAAATCAGAACCTCCTAAAAACATTCATAATACCACGGGAGTGGCTATAACGGATAAGCAAATCTAAGTAATATGTAAAAATTACTTTCCTTTTTGGTAATGTTTTTCTTTTACTATCTTAACAAAAAAATATCAATTCATATTTAGGAATATCAATTTTAAATGTATATAAGCTTCAGTAGTACAGTTCTGCAATCATATAACAAATCAATTTTAAGCTTAGCGAGTCTGACAACTGCAATAAAAATAAAACAACCACAATTATAATCCTTAGTATGTAAACTTTCCTTTTTATAGTTGCTTTTCAAGAAACTACTATTCTTCTAATAAATATTATTTGGGGCACAAATAATCACTGAAATATATAGCTGCAATTTGAAAAATGAGACAAATTGGTGGGAAGGGGCTAGCTAATAAAACACTAAAAAACAGAAAGTAGTAAAATACCAGAGCAGTATTACATCCCTTCTTTTACAATGGCAAATATTTAGTTAGCATATGGCCCAAAGTCTTTCTTTTTTTTATGTTAGAAGGAAAATGTGCTGAAAATGTAACAAAGTTTGTGGGAGGCACATCTCACACAAGAGTGAGAACACCAATCATCACGCTTATGAACTACAAAAGGATCTAAAGCCTTTAACTGTCCCTCAAATGTTTTAGAGAAAGTTACTTTTTTAAAAGCCTGAAATTAATGGTCATTAACATCTTAATGATGCTTTTTGTCTTTCATGAGTAATTTCCAGATTGGTGAGCATAAGGCTGTTTCTACAAATGACCCATCTGAAATGTCTCTAATTTTACCAACTTCCTACCCCTACCCCCCAAAAAGATTACTGGGTAGGCTTCACCAAAGAAATTGGTTTAAGTAACAAATCCTTAAGTAACTTATATAGAAATTACTTCAAATTAGGATCAGTCATTGCAAAACAATAAACTAATGAAACAGAATCATAAACTCTAAAGTAAATACGTAATGTTTTAAAAAACCAAATAGCCCTGGCCAGTGTGGCTCACTCAGTTGGTTGAGTATCTTCCCATGCACCGACAGGTCTCCAGTTCCATTCCCGATCAGGGCACATGCCAGGGTTGCTGGCTTGCTTCTCAGTAAGGGGTGTGCCGCAGACAACCGATGGATGTTTCTCTCTCACACCAATGTTTCTCTCTCTCCCTCTCACTTCCTCCCTCTCTAAAAACCAGTAAAAACTTATTTTAAAAATAAATAAACTAAACATAGTAACTCTCTATAGAAGAAAAGTCTCAACGAAATTTACCACAAATTCATAAAACTGAGGTAAAATTTACGCTAAATACTCACCACTAATGTTGAATTCAAAATAAGTGAATTTATAAATAATCTATAATATTCCATATTCTACAATATTAAAGTATTTTTACACTTACCCAAATGAAGTAAGGTAAACTGGGCTGCCAGTTCCTTTGCATCTTCTAACGTAGTACAGAGTTTGTCTGGCATGAAGTAACTCTGGGATCCATTTGCAATAGCAGGAATAACGATTTTATATACCAAGAGTACTTTGCCATCTTGACTTGTTGTTGAATATAAATAATATTCTGGTGGTGCCCAATTATTTTTGTTGCAGTAATAATCCAAATGCATTACTGCAGAATTGAAATGATTTGATTTTAAAGAATACATACTAATTGGAGTAAGCTTTGTTCCAGGAAAAAATGGGTAAGTGCATCTATCGATTTCAGAGGGGCCTGGGCTATGCTGACCATTGAGACGAGCTGGAAGAGCTGGTGGCTTGCCTAGAGTTTTTGGATGGCTCTCTTCTTTGTTAGCAAATACAATCAAGTTTTCAGAATTGGGACTAATCTGACCATTAAGATGCTGTCTCCAAGTATTTTCTTTATTTACTGGTTTTGCCAGTGTTACCTCAATACTTGCTCCATCAATGCACTTCCCATTCATAACAGACATAGCAGCCACTGCATCTTCTCGGTTGAAAAAATGAACAAAAGCATAATCTCTAAGTTTCTTTACTCTTTCAACTGCACCAGGTTTGAATTTATTGAATTCTGCTTTAATTGTTTCCTCTGCAGTTGAGATCATTAAATTTCTAACATAGAGAACTTTAACTCTCTGCATGGTTTCCTCATCAACCTCTTTCTCTGGGTCAGCCCAATCTACTTGAATGGTATGGCCCCATAGTTGAAATGTTCCTACAAAAAAGAATAAGTTAATCTGAAGACAATTAAAACACAAGTCAAATAACTGTTAAGTAAAACTGTTTCTCCAAAGAAACAGAAACTCAAATACATATCAATATATTTGGATTAAGTATTATAGTTTCCCACTCACATGAAAATTTATGAGGGCAAACCTAATCAGAACTTAATGGTGAAATTCATTTTAAGATTAAACAAAATAAATATACTTCAAAGAAAGATCATTAGAAGAATTAGACACTGTCTCTTGGATTTTTATCAAGCAACAATTAACTTATAAATATATCATCCATTAATCAGTAAATTATAAATAATGATTCATTTCATATAAATAAATTCATTTACTTACTAACTTAATCCTTTCCTCTAAAGGCATTATGTATTTTCATAATATTGATCAATAAGGTACTGTCATTTTTAATATTTACAATAGAGGGAATATGGAAAAATAACCTTTAAAAGTATAGGCGTACCTGGAATTAGTTTTCTCCGGGCCATAGCAGCAGCTCTGTGAGATTCATATTCAACAAATGCAAAACCACGATTTTTAGTCTTATCAGTTGCACTTGGATAAACAATGACATCTACAACTCCTTCTGTAACTTTCTTCATTTCATCCAAAATTTCTTCTTTCTTCTTTTCCTTGGGTATAGCTCCAATAAATAATCTGCAATTATCCAAGCTCACACATACACCAATAAACTTCCCTGGTCGAATCTCATAATTATTAAGAATTCTGATGGCTAACTGGGCTTCTTCTTTTGTAGTGTACATCACAAAAGCGTAACCTCGATTTTCACCACTAAATTCCATCATAAGTCGAAATTCATATATCTTCCCAGCTCTTTCAAATACAGGGACTAACTCATCTTCATACATATCACGAGGTATTTTTCCTACAAAAACTTCACAGCCTCTAGGTGGAGGTGGACCTTCCCAACCTGAAAGACAAAAATACAGAAAAATTTTAATAAGGTATTTATATTCACCATTCATTTATTCATTACACAAATGCACAAAAATGCACAGAAAGCCTTATTTGTAGAGTGTACTATTCTAGGTGCTGGGGGATACACAAGTGAACAAAACAGAAACCTCTTCCCTTCCAAAGCATATTCAATACAGAAAGTAGTAGTAGTAAGTGCTACAAAATCCAGCCATAGAAGGGTTAGTTTTTGTAGTCAGGTAAATCTTGTCTAATAACATGAAGTTTCAGCAGACACCTCAGTGAAATGAAGGGATGAGCTCTGAGGATATACCAGGAAGAAGAAAAAGCAAGTGCTTTGTGTATCAGAACTCAGAACATGCAGGCTATATGGCTAACATGTACTTGAGGGAGGAGAAAAGTGGTAGGTAATGTGGTCATCAATATAACTGGAGGCTAAGATTTCATTTTAGGCCTGATAGGAAGTTAATTGGAGAGTTTTGAACAAAGAAAATGCATTGGCTACTAGCAGAAAAATAAAACATTGTATCTAACTAGAGGCTCGGTGCATGAAATTCGTTCACTGGGGGGGGGGGGGCCTATCAGCCCAACCTGCATCCTCTCACATTCTGGGAGTCCTCAGGGGATGTCTGACTGATGGCTTTGACCTGATCCTCACAGTCGAACATCCTTAGCGTGATTCCTACCACCGCAACTGCACTCACCAGCCATACGCCTGATTTCTGGCTTAGTGCTCCCCGTGTGGGAGTGCACTCACCACCAGGGGAGCAGCTCCTGCGTTGAGCATCTGTCTCCTGGTGGTCAGTGTGTGTCATAGCGATCAGTCATTCCACTGTTTGGTTTATTTGTAAATTAGCCTTTTATTATATAGGATTATCTGTTAGCATCTGATATGCATCTAGTGTAGACACCACTCCTATCTCTATTCACTGATCTTTCAAATTCCAACCAAAGACCTCCCCTTTAATTTCTAGAGTACCCTTTTCTGCACTGACTCAATCCTGACTTCTTTCTACACCAACCTATTCTTTCTCAACTGCTTCTTAATCCAAGAGAATTGAAAACTGTAATGGTAAAACATGCCATCATAAACATTATAAAATCTACTGTTTCCCTAACATTAAAAATTTTTGCTGCCCTAGGAGGTTTGGCTCAGTGGATAGAGAAATGGCCTGTGGACTGAAGGGTTAAGGGTGCATACTCTGATTGCAGGCTCTATCTCCAGCCCTGGTCAGGGCACATGCAGAAGGCAACCAATTGTTGTTTCTCTCTGTCTCTTCCCTACCCTTCCATTCTCTCTAAAAAAATCATTTGAAAAATGTCCTTGGGTGAGGAGTAACAAAATGAAATTATTGCTAAGGTCTAAAAGCAGTTACAAAAAATAGAGCTACTATTTGGGATACTTGTAAAGATATATACATAATGAAAATGACTATACTAAAGCTTTGATTTTTTTTTAACATAAACAAATCCACACCTGGAGGAGGTCCACCAAATTTCCTTTGCCCATTTTCTTGAACCATGTTGTAACCAGTCTTTTCCATCAGAGCAAGTAATGCTGCTTCATTCTGCGTACCAGTTCGGACTTTACTGCATCCATTTGTTCCATCTATATTTTCTTCATTCATGGCTGCAGTTCCTAAAACAAAGTATTGAAAAACAGTGATTATGACATGGAGCATCAGGAATCTATGAAGCATTACTCTGGAATGCAAGAAGTCAAGGATAGTTATGGCTGCTACATTTGGTGACCACTGTAGTTCTGCCCCGCAAAGTTCTCTACAATGGAAGCTGGAAACTTCTTTTAATATCACTTAAGCAGTACCTTTACAAGGCCTAAGCTACAAGAAAGGTACATGAAAGTGAAAAAGAGAACACTAAAAGGGGCAATAAAAACAAGAATGGGGAAACAGAAAAAAGTGAGATTTGGAAAGAAAAAAGTGAAGAGTAGGAGTAACAAAATAAAAATACTGCTGTCAATGAATATATGATCTATCTATACAGTACAAGGTTAAGTCTTGTCCCATTATGCTAAGCTTCTACTACAAATCAAAACTAATGGGGGAAATCAGTAAATTTATTTTTAAATATTAGAATTAAAAAGACTCTTCTAGAGAAAAAAAACAAATGGGACTGTATCAAAATAAAAAGCTTTTACACAGCAAAGGAAACCATTAACAAAACAACAAGAAAGCTCACTGCATGGGAGAACGTATTTGCCAATGTTATCACCATAAGAGTTTAATCTCCAACATTTACAGTGAACTCATACAACTTAACAAAAGGAAGATAAATAATCCAATCAAAAAATGGGCAACGGACCTAAATAGACACTTTTCAAAAGAAGACAGAAGGAAGGCCAAGAGACATATGAAAACATGCTCAAAGTCACTAATCATCTGAGAGATGCAAATCAAAACGACAATGCGGTATCATCTCACACCTGTAGAATGGCTATCATCAACAAACAACAAGTGTTGGCGAGGATATGGAGAAAAAAGAACCCGTTTGCACTGCTGGTGGGAATACAGACTGGTGCAGCCACTGTGGAGAACATTATGGAGTTTCCTCAAAAAACTAAAAATGGAACTCCCATTTGACCCAGTGACCACACTTATAGGAATACTAGAGGCCCGGTGCACAAAAATTTGTGCACTTGGGGGGTCCCTCAGCCCGGCTGTGGCCACAGTCTGGGACCCCTTGGGGGATGTCCACCTGCTGGCTTAGGCCCGCTCCCTTGGCGATCGAAACTAAGCTGGCAGTCAGACATCCCTCTGGCAGCCCGGGAGCCCTTGGGGGATGTGCACTTGCCAGCGGGGAGCAGGCCTAAGCTGCAGTCAGATAATCTTAGCACTGCTGAGGAGGCAGGAGAGGCTTCCACAACCACTGCTGTATTGGCAGCTGTCAACCTGGCTTGTGGCTGAGCAGAGCCCCCCCTGTGGGAGTGCACTGACCACCAGGGGCAGCTCCTGCATTGAGCGTCTGCCCCCTGGTGATCAGTGTGTGTCATAGTGACCAGTCATTCCCAGTGGTTCTGCTGTTAGGGTCAATTTGCATATCACCCTTTTATTATATAGGATAGAGGCCTAGTGCACAGGTAGGGGCCAGCTGGTTTGCCCTGAAGGGAGTCCCAGATCAGGGTGGGGGGTTCCGCTTGTG
>PVJC01019492.1:0-30176 GCA_004026665.1 Murina feae
AGAAAATTCTTGAAAAACCTTATAACCGTGATTTTGAACTCTATATCCAGTAGTTTTCTTTCCTCCATTTCTGTCATTTGTGACCTGTTTCTTTGTCTCTGCATTTTGGCTGCTTCCCTGCATTGATAGAGTGGTTTTCTGTGCTAGGTGTCCTATAGGGCCCAGTGGATCAGCCTCCCAAATTACCTGAGGTGGACACCCTTGGTGCACTCCTTTGTGAGTTTTGTGCACAGTCTTGTTATAGCTAAGCCTTGATTGTTATTGATACCACTGGGAGTAATTGACCTCCAGGCCACTTGGCTGTGAGAATCAGCTGTGTCTATGGTGGGAGAATTTCTGTGCTGGAGACACCCTTATGATGCAGGGTTTATTTCAGTGGGACTTTGATGCTCACTGAGTTTGCCCCCTGAGTGTGTCCCTTGTGGATCTGAGGACACAAAGTGGGATAGTCCCACTTTGACCACTGGGTACACTGGCTCTTGGATCTCTAAGGAGGTGCTAATTTAGCCTCTGCCTGAGGCTACCCAACTATATATATATATATATATATATATATATATATATATATATATATGCCTCTATGTGAAGCTTGGGTGGGGCAGGGTCTCAGGGAATCAACAAGGCAGGGCAAACAGCTATGGCTAATCCTCAGCCCAGCCTTAAGAGGCACTGGGTCTCAGTGTCCCGCTGTAATCTCTGCAAGCACTGCTGAGAGAAAGCCGCTCTGGAGTTCCTCCTGCTGCCAAACAGTTCAGCTTCTCCCTGTAGAAGTCTGGATCCCCAGAAACTCATCCACAACTAGAGTTCAGAGCCATCTGGAGCTTGTGACTCCCTCTGGATTGAAAAAGACAACCAGTTCCTCAGTTGCCAGCACTCTCTGCGCACGCATGTGCACGCGCCTCCGTACCTCTGCACTTTACTTCTGCACCTCCTCTGAGTCTCAGTGTGCTTCTCCCTTTCCTTCTAGTTTTAGAATTTTCACTCCGCTAGCCTTCCTGTGGTTCTGGGTAGTGTCCGTCCTTTCTCTTCATTGTAGTTTTGAAGTGGTTGTGTGAGGCAGCAATTTCAGGTGTTTGCCTATGCTGCCATCTTGGCGATCTTCCGGAATGTGGGACTTTCTTAAGTTTGCTGTCTTCCTAGGTTAGGAGAGAATCTTTATTTACCAATTCAGGCCTGAGATATCTGGGTATTTCATCTTCTCCCCACTAAATTATGTTTTTGTTTTACCTTCTGAGGAGTGAGTCAGGAACCTTAAGTCTGGACACTTTCTGTCTTGCCCTCTACTCAGTCCTTCTCTTCCCAGAAAAGGCATATTGTGTCCTGTGTATCAGGGGCCTTACTTCAAACCTACATCCTTCCCATTCTATCCGTCATTGGAAAAATTTTGTGCTGTGGTCATCCCTGCTTAGATCTTGACATATAAAGCTTTGAGTTTCTTATAAAAATTTATTTCTCCATTAACTTGCCTGATTATTGCAGATCAAAGAAAGAAGAGAAGAAAAAAGATGTGAGGATGGAAGTGTTTTAGTAGGTAGTTGAACAGAAAATTAAGTAGATGCTTATAATAGTTGAAGGGTCAGAGACAAGGATGAGCTTCCAGAACTAAATCAGAACAGTGTCAGGTACTGCCTATCAAGGTAGCTCATCTCCACCAGTAGGAATTGACCATGCGGATGTGTGTTTCAGGACCAGACCACCTGAGACAGGATTGAGACCCTGAAAATTTAGGCTCCGACACAGATGCTTGGCACTCACAATACTATGGACTAGTCGTCAGTACAGAAAAGCCAGAACCTTCCCTGGCTGTGCTTGTCAATTTTAAGAAGCAGCACAACATGGGCTGTTTCTCTCCTAAATCTCATGCATTGCATGTCTGTGGTGGTGACCAGGCTTTGGATAGAACTCAGGCTACATGGTGTCTGGGGAGCCTTTAGCTTTCCTGCCTCAGGAGGACTGGCTTGGAGTTGTGAGAGAAAATCCACACTCCTTGCCACAGTGAGGAAAATGAAGAAGTCTGCAAGCTGTATGGGATAGAATTTGTGGTGGGGGATGTGGATGTAGGAAAGAGTAAGGTTGTATAGAGCACCTGCCATGTGCTCCGTTTTTAGATCTTTTTTTCCATGAAAAGGTGGCACTTTTTAAAATACTCATGAGTATTTGGACTACAGCAGGAGAGAATCTCCTTCGAAGTATGACCTGGACCCTGATGATAATGTTTGCATTTATTTACCTCAAACAGGTGTTGATTAAGCATAGCTTAATTTCATGAGTATTTATGGAGTTTGTGCTATATTTAAGGCATTTAGTTAGTAATGAGGGGATTTACATTTCTTCAATTATTCTTATCATTTGATTCTGCAGCCAAATAAAAAAACTTATGGGTAAGAAGCTATTTACATATCAGAATTGCAGGAATGAAAAAAATACCGTAAGCAAATAACATGCATGTAAGAGCTAATATGAAGGATTGACAGGTTAGAGAGCAGGCAATACATCCATTCCAGGTCTCCATTTTGTCCCTGTGTTGGCGAATTCCATGGTGATAACTTAAAATCACCCCCACAGCAACTCATAGCAGAAAAAGAAAAGCTTTCTCTAGCACTGACTTCATGAAATTGGAATTTCATTACCTTATTTGTGGCTCTCCATCAGGGAAGAGTCAGCCAGGTTCTTTTGGGCTGTTCACATAAGTCTGAATCACCTTGTTTTCTAGCATGTAGGAAAGGCATCCCTTTTCTTTCTGAAACCCTGACCCTGTAATGCCTTTCCCCCACAGTGTAGCCTCTCTTTGAGGAAGAAAGATCCTAGTGATTCGTTGAATGAGATGGGTTGGCTGGCTTTTGCATCTTGGTATGCACACGCTCTGATAGTGAAGTATTCAGCCTCTTGAAGTGCTGGGACCTGTTTAGCCCACGTTACGTCAGCTCCTGTATGATTTTGTTATACTTAGTTTATTCGCCATTGCAGTGTGGTAAGGTGAGCAGTTCAGTAAGAAAAGAGCCACAAACTGAGCAGAACAGATTTGCAAGTCCATTTGTACTAAAAAATAAACAATGAGTATACCATTTTAGAGATACGGCATATATTTTTCAGTGGGCTATCCCACCTTCTTGGCTGGGGCCCACTCTTTGAAAACGAATACTCTTCCTACAACAAAGAGGTACATTATCTACTCCAAAAGGTAGTGTTAAAAATTGTGAAATACCATTTTTTGGGGGGAATTTCATCCTTCACCCAGGACCTATTTTCTTTGATTATAGGTGCAGTATGGAGAGGATGTGAATGCTGAGTGTGGGGCAGAGGGTTGATCCAACCAGCCAGCTCACAGCACCCACCATGCAGTTTGATGGGGTGAAAGAGAGTGTGGTTTATTCTCAGATCAGTTTGGAATAAGGAAGTAGGTTGATTGTTCAACATTTTATTTAAAAAATTGAAGGAACTGAAAAATATTCCAATTTTATTAAACATGTGTTGGAAATTCTTCCTGAGTAATGGGTTCATGTCCCTAAGAATGAGGTGTTTGACTTCTGGCCCTGCCCTCTGCCTTCCACACTGATCTGTTCCCCACTGAGTGAGTTGATGCTCTCATGCAAGATCTCTGCTTTCTGTAATTAAATGTGTTCTCAGGAAGGGGCCTGGAAGCTATTTATGCTAAAAGTTAAAACTAAAGAAATGAATAATAATTCAGCCATCAGTCAGAAAATAGAGGAAGTACATGGGGCTTTCTAACTACCTCATACTTGCTTTATAGAATACAGACTGATATAGATCAGTGGTTTCCAAATTTGGGGGTGGGGCACATCCCAGGAGGTGCTTAGGATAATCCATGTTAAAATATGTACACACATTCATGTGCACACACACACATGCTCATACTTTAAATTACAAGTTTGCGTATAGTTTTATCCTAACTAATAAAAGCATAATATTAAAATTAACCATTTCTTCAGGATGCCTAAGCCATGCCCACCAGCCAATCAGAGCAACTGTATGCAAATTAACCCAGGCAACATGGTGGCCGGCACTCAGGGACCTGAGTAAACGGCAGCTTCCATTGCAGCAGGAGTGAAACTGTTTGCGGGCCGCCTGGGTGTCTCTCTGCTCCAAGGAACATGTTTGCAACATTGTTTCAATCCTAGGAGCTGAAGCAAACAGCAGGCCGGGCCTGACTTCTAATTAAACATTGTTTCATTATAGAAGCCAGAGCTGAAGCAGAGGAGGTTTCATTAACTGCCTAGGCCCTGGTTTAAAGGAACAGTGTATCAATTATGGAAGATAAAAAAACCCGAGAAACCTGCTTCCAGCCAGCCTTGCTGGGACATTGGGTCAATGGGAGCTGTGGGCAGCCTGAAATTCTGAAAACAGCCATCAGCCCCTCACCCACGCTGGCCACACCCCAATGGGGTGAGGGATGCCACTGGGGGGCATGGCCAGCCTGCAAACAGCCATCAGCCCCTCACCCAGGCTGGCCAGGTACCCCAGTAGGGACCCAAAACCTGAAGGGACTGTGGGCAGCCTGAAAGCCTGAAAGTGCCCCTCAGCCCATCACCCAGGCTGGCCACACCCCATTGGGGTGAGGATCCACACTGGGGGGCTTGGCCAGTCTGCAAACAGCCATCAGCCCCTCACCCAGGCTGACCAGGCACACCAGCAAGTGGACATCCCCAGAGGGGTCCCAGACTGTGAGAGGGCACAGGTCGGGCTGATGGACCTCCCGAGTGCACAAATTTTTGTGCACCGGGCCCCTAGTCCTTTATAATAAAAACCTAATATGCAAATTGTCCCCTGAGGCAGTTGATCAACCAGGAGTTTGACCAGAAGACTGGGAGTTTGACCAGTTGCAATGATGTGCGCTGACCACCAAGAGATGGCACGGAACAGGGTGGACATTGGTAACATGCTGCGTGCGACCTCTCGCCGGCTACCTGTGGGCAGGAATGATGGGGACAGAGGTGTGGTGAAAATGTGGGGTGTCCTCTGAGCTCACTCTCACTTCCCTTGCTACCCTCTCCCGGGGTCAGGGCTTGTGTGCTCAGGTGCCATGCACCTGGAAGGAGCCCGCCCCACACCCGTGCGGCATCTTCTGGTTGAGCCAGGTTGCAGCTGTCAGGACTGCAGAGGCCGGTTAGGCTCTCTGTGGGTTCTTGCAGGAGCCAGTCTGCGAGGCTGGTCCAGAGAGAGCACACTGCCCGCCCAGCTTCTGTGCAGCGCTGCTGGGTGGCCCATAGGCCCATGCTGTGCCCTGGCCTGTGGCATCCAGTCATGTTCACCACATCTCTATGTGGGGACTTGGGTGCCATGACTCAGAGGTATCACATGGGGATTCATGGGCCCAGGTGCTGCCCAGGGCCCAGAGGTCAGCTGGAACCCACCCTTCCATGTCAGACGCTCATGCTTTGATTGCCAGCCAGGCCTAGGGACTACACCCATTTACAAATTTTGTTCACAATATATATATATATAAATATATATATTACTAGAGGCCTGGTGCATGAAAATCATGCCCGGGGGGGGGGGGTTCCTCAGCCCAGCCTGCACCCTCTCACAGTCCAGGATCCCTTGGGGGATGTCCACCTGCCATCTTAGGCCCGATTTCTCCAGAGATTGGGCCTAAGCCGGCAGTTAGACATCCCTTTTGCAGTCCAGGACTCTCGCAGTCCGGGACTTCTTGCTCTTTACCGCCTGCCTGCAGTAGAGGCAGGAGAGGCTCCCACCACCGCTGCTGTGCTCGCCAGCCATGAGCCCAGCTTATGGCTGAGCGATACTTTCCCTGTGGGAGCGCACTGACCATCTGGCCTCCGGTGGTCAGTGCACATCATAGTGACCGGCCATTCCACTGTTTGGTTGATTTGCATCTTAGGGTTTATTATATAGGATGATAGTGCTTAGTACATGCATATCTATATATATAAAAGCCTAATGTGCAAATTGTCCCCTCAGGAGTTTGACCAGGAGATCAGGAGTTCATTTGCTTGCTGTGATGTGTGCTGACCAACAGGGGGATGAAGGAAGGAAGGTCCCAGCTGGCAGCTGGCAGCTGAGGAAGGGAGACCTCAGCTGGTAGCCGGAAGACTCCAATTGGCCCTGATTGTCGGCCAGGCCTAGGGACCCTACCCATGCACAAATTTCATGCACTGGGCCTCTAGTAATATTTAAATAAACATTTGGAGGGGGTTGTGATTGTCACTTATATGTGTCAACTTGCTTGGGCTGAGGGATGTCCAAAGAACTGGCAAGACATTATTTTTTGGTGTGTCATTGAGAGTATTTCCAGACAGGGTGCAGTCTACAAGTTGCTCTTAGTTGAGATCTGGGTTTGGGCCTCTGGAGACTTCCCTACTATTTTCACATTTCAACCATGCCTTTCAGCAAATGTTACTTACATTTAATCCAGTATTTATAGGAAGTTAAAAAAATCATATCTATGATAATTCCAGAAATGGAGTCTATTACATTTCAGTCAGGGTAAATGCAATCTCATTATCCTTCTATTGTGTTTTTATATGCAGCTGAATAAGTTTCTTCTAATACTCTTATTTTTTCTTAATTCTTAACGCGTTTGTTCATTCTTCTAGGGAAATTTAGCATTAATTTTTTCAAGTTCAAAAAGAAATTGCCATTGAGAATTTTATGTGTGTGGATTAGTACTGTGATTGCTGTACACTTCCAGGAGATGTCTTCCAGCCATTTCCCTGTTCCTCACCAGAGAGCTGCTCTGTTTCACATAAATAAAAATTTCAAAGCATTTCCTCCAGGTCTAGCATATATATTTATAAGATGGGCCTATTATGAACATTTAAAAATATATAGAAAAATTGAAAAAATAGAATGAGCCCCCAGATATCCACCATTATAAGGCAATGGTTTCAGGAGGAAAAGGAAGGCTTTTTCTGAGTACTAGAAAAATAAGTGATTTAGACATATGTGGACAGCCCAAAAGAATTTACCAGACCCAGGGAGTATTATGCTAAGCGAAATAAACCAGTCAGAAAAAGACAAATACCATATGATCTTACTATTATGTGGAATCTACTGAACAAAATAAACTGATGAACAAAGTAGAAACAGAAGCATGGATATATGGAACAGACTGACAGCTGTCAGAGGGGTGGGGGTGGGAGGGACTGGATAGAGGAAGTTGAAGGGATTAGCTATAGAACATATATTACCAAGCATAACCCATGGTGCAAAGGAACAACTTTTATTTTATTTTGTTTTTCTCTTATTTAATAATCAACTATGTTATTATAAAACATCTCATGTTTGTAGATAAGTATAGAGGGTAACATCATGACCATCTATATATCTACCAATCAGATTTATTAAATTTTGAGATTTTTGCCATCTTCACTGGAGATACTTTTTGTAAAAAAATAAACATTATAGTTAGAGTTCAGGAGAGCAGTATACTCCTTCCTAACTCTATTCCTTTGCCCCCATTCCATTACCACCATCATGAATTTAATATCTTTCATGCTATTGGTTTTTAGAAATACTTTTTATACAAATCTAAGCCTCCATGAGTGTTTATTATATTTTTGTGGATTTTGAAACAATATGAATTATACTGTGTGTCCTTCTGCAACTCATTTTTTTTTCTTTCAATCTTAGGTTTCTGAGGACTCCATATTGTATGTGGCCCCAGTTTATTCATTTTAACAGCTGCAGTTTGCTTTGTTCAACATGACACACTCTATCAATAGTTCCCTGTCATGGGGCATTTAATTTATTTCTGAACTTTTGCTCGTACACACAGTGGTCTCCTTGTGCACGCATGTAAGCTAAGCTTCCTAGATATCACCAACAGTACGCTATACTGTAACTGTACCAATCTCCTCTCTTCTCAAGAGTGAGTACGAAGTCCTGTTGCTTCACATCTTCATCAACACCTAGTATGGTCTGATTTAAAATGTTTACCAATTTAACTGATGTAAAATTGTATCTAAATGTTGGTTTAATTTTTCTTGTAACTTTAGGGGCTGAATGCCTTTTCATAAGCTTATTGGATTCCCACATTTTCTCTTCTATAAATTGCTGCAGCATCATAATTTAAATGGCATTTTGAGTTGGCCTATGGAACCCCTCCTTTTCCCTCGGTTACACATTGGTGTATATCCATTCATGTGTTTTGTAGCTTAAAATGAGGCCTCCTTGTCCAGCTGGTATGGCTCAGTGCTGTTGAGCCTGGACCAATGAACCAGGAGGTCATAGTTCGATTCCTGGTCAGGGCACATGCATGGGTAGGGGGTGTGCAGGAGACAGTCCATCAGTGATTCTCTCTCATCATTGATGTTTCTGTCTCTCCCACTCCCTTCCTCTCTGAAATCAATATTTTTTTTTTTAAAGGAGGCACCTCAGTGTGCTGTGACCATGCCTGATAGTGGACTCTGTTTGAGGCGCCACTAGTGAAAAAGAACAGTGTGGGATGGATTGTCCTGCTCCCAGGTAATCTGATTATACTACAGCATTACAGTGTTCATAAGTTTTAATTCAACAGTGAGCAACTTACCTATCTTTGGCAGCAAATAACATTATCTGATCCCCTTGTCAGGTTTCTGAGGCGGGAATGTCACTTACTGCATGGCATGAGAAGCAGAGTTCCTCTGTGCTTGAGACTTGTTTAAATCTTCATGCCCTTCCTGTGTCCTCTGGAGGAAGAGTCAGGGTTGCACCTCTCCCCATCCCTAACTACTCAGGTGCTCCTCTTTTAGTTGCCCTACCATGGGTTTTGTAAAGGTTTGTGTTTTCTTTCCTCTCAGCTGGTCAACTGAGAGGTCTCTGAGGGTAAGGAGTTAGTATTATGCATCTTTGTACTCATAGACCTCAGGCAATGTCTGGAGCTTAAAGGGAGCAGAGAAGGTGAGGTGAAGTGAGGTAGAAACTTGCCTCAGTCTACTGAATCCTCCCACTGGGCTAAGCCAACTTTCTTGTGACTCAGACTTGCGTTCTATGATTTATCAGCTTCCCTTTACTTCAATTTCTATGTGTAATTTTCCTTTTTTTTTGTTGTATATGTAGTCTTTCATTTTTGTTTGTTTACATCAACTTCAAAATTTTGAATGTTTATAGAAATTGGATATATGGCAGATATATATAGCAGTTTCACCGAGTGGCAATTCATTTAAGGCTCCTTCTAGCTCTAACTTGGTCTAAGTCATTTGCTAAGGGTGTCATCAAAACAAGCGTGTTCTTTCTCAAGTGATAATATCAAATGACTTGGTGAAAATTTATCAACATTTTAGAACTTGTCACCAAAGCTAAAACCCACCCAAATAACAAGCATTTGTGTATACCCACCCATCTCTCTGAGTACATTTGTCTGAGATCAGTTTTCTAAATACAAACTGTTGAGTGATAAACTCTGTTGTGAAGCTGGTTATCAGAATTGGTCAAGTTTGAGATCCTGACTCAACAACATTTTACTGAGTCATTCACTGCAATGGTGAAGAATAGTTCCACTGACTAATAATTTTTTAAACAGGTAGCTGTATATTAGACAACCATCAGTGTATATAGGAGACTAAAAAAGAAATAGGAGACACTTAATTCCTCCCCCCCCCCACACACACACTTTTTTTTTTTGCTGATGTGATATTTTTGTTGATGGATTATATTTCTGGGAGAAAAGAGGTTTCTAGATAAAGTAGTACCATTCTTTCAAATTGAAGAATATGAAATTTGTTAAGAGTTCCTGGGGACGTGACTGAATAATCAGTTCTAGGAGCTTTGTCTGTCTATTAGACCCAAATTTGTTTCCCTGCAAGAGTATATTGGTCCTTGGGGCCTGCAGGGAGCAAATGTTGACAGCAGCACTTAAATCAGCGTGCAATTCTTTACTGCAGGCATTTTCGCCTTGTAGAGACATTGTGGTCATGCTGTTGCACACTTTCCCCCTCCTGTAGATTACATTTTCCAGGTGAATAGAACCTGAAGCTCTCAGATGATATAGCATCCCTGTGAGAAATTGTGTAGCTAGTATCGAGACCTATTCCCAAATAATTACCAAATGAAGCAGCCTTCAGAGCAGGCCATTATACCGCTATTACACTCCATCAGGCACTGCCGTCCATACCCTTTCCTAGGCAGGGAGCACATCATTGTAAGTGGTGTTCTGTGGCCCCCTGTGTCAGCTAGACTTTGGGCATTGGACCTGGAAAGGTCTTATTGCTATTTTGGCAGTGACATCTTTCCTGTGCTGAACAGCTAGCTTTTAATGATGGGGTGTGAGTGGTGAATATGTGCTTTCTCTCCTTTCTTTCAGTATTTATAAAGCCAAGAACTTTGTATAAGTTTGCTTTTGTGTGCATGCATTGGGCTACCTGTTTTGTTAAGTGCTAACACTTTTTTGTTTTCCTGAGGAATCAGCTGTCTGTTTTTTGCTTACCTTGCTACACTTTTATTTTTAATACTCTGGTCACTCTTTGAAATGCCTCAGGGAAGTAAGCTGGTGGTTCAGTGGGAACAGGGAGAGGAAAAACATCACAGAAATGTTTTTTGAGTTGTATTATTTATGAATTTATTGATGGTATTTATTATCTTCCCAGTATATGGAGAGTTTCAATACCTCTACTGTCATTTTGATATTTTGTTCTAAGCAGCAAGCTTTGTAAGGAAGGAACACTTGAAAAAAACCTCCAAAACAGAACATTAAGGACCCTAGCACAAACTCACTGACATGTATATTTCTGCATAAACCATAAAGTAAAACGTCATAGGAGCTTAGTTCATTTGATCAAAATCGTGCTTGTCGAATAGCAATTTCTTTTCCTTCAACATTCCTCAACAATGTACCCGCTTGTTAGAACAGAAAAATATTCATTTGGTCTCAAAGAGTTGAGCCATCAGCTGTGTAAGTGATTGTGTTTATCTCTTTGATAATTCAGAGTCATAGTTCATAAATTTATTAATCTGAGATGCTGATGGGCACTTAGGCTGTTTCCAAATCTTAGCTATGGTAAATTGTGCTGCTATGAACATAGGGGTGTATATATCCTTTCTGATTGGTGTTTCTGGTTTCTTGGGATATATTCCCAGAAGTGGGATCACTGAGTCAAATGGGAGTTCTTTTTTTAATTTTTTGAGGAAACTCCATACTGTCCTCCACAGTGGCTGCACCAGCTGCATTCCCACTAGCAGTGCAGGAGAGTTCCTTTTTCTCCGCATCCTCTCCAGCACTTGTCTTTGTTGATTTGTTGATCATAGCCATTCTGACAGGTGTGAGATGATACCTCATTGTTGTTTTGCTTTGCATCTCTTGGATGAGTAGTGACTTTGAGCATGTTGTCATATGTCTCTTGGCTTTCTGAATGTCCTCTTTTGAAAAGTGTTTATTTAGGTCCTTTGCCCATTTTTTGATTGGATTGTTTATCTTCTTTTGTTAAGTTGTATGAGTTCCCTATAAATGTTGGAGATTAAACCTTTATTGGTGATAACATTGGCAAATATGTTCTCTCATGCAGTGGATTTTCTTAGAAAACTGTGGTACATCTACACAATGGAATACTATGCTGCTGTAAAAAAGAAGGAATTCTTACCATTTGCAGCAGCATGGATGGAACTGGAGAGCATTATGCTAAGTGAAATAAGCCAGCCAATGAAAGAAAAATACCACATGATCTCACTTATTTATGGATAATAAAGACCATTATAAAGTGATGAACATAAAGAGATACAGATGCAGAACAGCATTGAACGGACTGTTAAACTATAGCTGGAAGGCTTGGGAGGGTTGGGGGGGAGTTAATAGATCAACTGAAGGACTTATATGCATGCATATAAGCATAATCAATGGACACAAGACACCGGGGGGTAGGGGAGGAGGGGGGAAGGTCAAGGGGAAAAAATGGAGACTTATTTAACACTCTTTGTAATACTTTAAGTAATAAAACAAAATTAAAAAGAAAAAAAAAATCTGAGATGCTGCTTAGTACTCGTGAAACTTTCCAAGTGTGGCAGACACTGCTGGTGCCATGTTGTGGAAAGACACAACCATACAAAAGGGAAACAATAGGAAGAAGGAGTTCTTCTGAGCACCCTCATATACAGTGTCAATATGTTATGTGATTCACCATGTAGACATCTCATATGATTGTCAAATATTGTAAGCAAGGTATTATTGCCATTTTTCAGACAAGGAAACAAAGGCTCAACAAAGGTAAATCATTGACTGAAGAATAAGAAAACTAAAAGCAAAAAAAACCCCCAAAAAACCAAACAAACATGTTTTTCTAATGCCAAAGCTCTTACTCATTCTTTGCTGTATCATGCTTCCAGAATGAATTTTCTTGGTGGAAAAGGAGGGCAGCTGTTCAAGAAACACATTATCTTTCATTTAGAATTCATTTTTGGTGATTTGGTAGATGTTGCTGTAGGGAAGGAGGGAGAAAAAGAGAAAGAAGTTTTTAGAAACGTTTTCTGGTTTGTATTATTCAGGGATTTATGTATTGAATTTATTATCTTTACAATGGGGGGAGAGCTTCAAAATCTCAATTGTTATTTGGGGAAAAATATACTTGAAACAACCCTTTATTTTAACTTAGGACCCTAGCATTGATTGAGTATTGTCAAGATTCTCCTATAAAACAGACTCCAAAACATGGCCTTTCAGCCTTTGTATTTGATAAGAATGGTTTTTTTCTGGTTTGTTAATTAATCTGGCACATGACTGCTCTGTCTTTTTGGTCTGGTTATGCACTGAATCTCATTAAAGTGAATCAGCATTTTCTGAGCTGACAATGGGTGTAAGGGGTCACAAGTAGAATTGTGCCTTGTTCATTAAATAGTGTGTTGGATACTATCAGTTCACTTATGCTTTTATGAGTGTGTTGACTTAACATCTCCATTGTCAATGGCCTGCAGGAAAAGAAATGTAAAATGCACAAAGAAATGTTGGTTGCTTGATAAATAATAAGTGATAAATGGATAAATAATAAATAGTAAGTTCCAAGTAATATTTTTATTTTTAAAAGAAATTTTAAAAATAAAGTATCTTTAATTGAATGTAAACCAGAAAATTGTGACTTCTTTTTTTTGTCTCCAAGGTATCTGTTAATCTTAACATGCTCGTAGTTATATCCATTCATTTTTTTAAAAGAGCTTTTTTTATTTTAGAGAGTGGAAGGAAGAGAGAGAGAGAGAGAGAGAGAGAGAGAGAGAGAGAGAGAGAGAGACATGAGAGAGAAACATCCATCGGTTGCCTTCTGCACATGCCCCAACCTGGATCAAACCCAAAACCTAGGTATGTGTCCTGACCAGGAATAGAACTTACCACCTCTTGGTGTACAGGGTGACACTCCAACTAAGTGAGTCACACTAGCCAGGGCATATTCATTTTTAATAGGAGTATTAAATAAAGATGATTTGTTTTAGCTGGAAGTTAAAAAGTGCTTTACATTTTTTTAACTTTCAGATGACAGATTTTTAAAGTCCCCACTTATTTTTTCTAAATATATTCTTTTCCCTCTCCATCCTCTTATCTAAATTTTAGAATTCAAGTAATTTTTCAAACTGTAGATAAGAAAATTAGACTGTAAATCTCAATGCAACCATGAGAACAGTAAAATTTTTAATGCAATTGATCTCTGAATTCAGTGCATTGTCAGCAGGTAATATTATATAGTAAGACTGACTTATATTGCATCTCTTTGCATTCAAAGATTTAAATGCATGTCAGGACCCACTCTATTCACTTCAGGCTGTGCAAAAACATGTCACTCCAGACTCACACACACATAAGTTAACTCTGAAGAAATATGTTGTGATATAATCCAATATATATAGAAGCTGTAGAAAGTTTTCAAAGACAAATGGTAAGCCTTCATGGGCCTGGGTTTTAGAAAGTCATTTGGTAACTTTAGTTCATCTCCAAAGCTTCAGAGACATGTCCATTTGCAGCAACTCATCTACTTGCCCTGGGGAGCCTAGGATCCCTAGGAACATGTGGAACCAGCTCCAGAGTCAATAATTAGAAAAAGAAAGATAAAACCTTTGTACAAGACACCTCACTAAAAACCTGCATTGGTTACCTTTGCCACCTTAATCTTTAATACATTTTGGAAAATTTTACAGATTATAGAGATTGTTACACAACATATTTGAATGTTGTGTTCTATTCATTTCTCTTCAAGCTTGGCACTAAGTTGTTATCCTAGTATAATATTGTATTAGTTTTAGCATAAGTCATCTTGGTGCTTAGGAACTTATGTGGCAAGGTAACACCATGCATAATCTCATAATTGTCTTAAACTAGTTTAGCTAAGTACTCATGGTGATCTCTTGCATGTATGGTATATAAAGAGAAATCCTCTATAATAGATTTGAATGCCATATGCAAATACAGTGAGTGAGACCCACATGGCCACACAGTATAAGATAGTAGATACAACTCTGGGTGAATAATATTGAGTTGTCTTATTGGAAAGGCATAAGAAATAAAAGTATCAGCTTCAAAAGGTGTTTTCACTGTGGTGGATAAGACAGAATGTACGTAGATGTGGATACTTGTACCTTACAATGCACCATGCAGACAAGTGGAGTTGTGCTGAGGACGTTCACAGTAAAATGGCATTCAGCAATATTCCATGAAGAAAGTCTTCCTGGAGGTGGTAAACCTTTTTAAATGCTTATTTTAAAAATATCTTTAAAAACTAATATATGTCTGAGAGCTCTTTGAGAGTTCAAATAATTCAGAATTAGGTAAAGCACTGGATACACATTTCCCTTCACATCTGTCCTCCAACTCACAATTCCACTCACATACTTAAGAGATAACTTTTGTTAATGTTTACTGTATAATAGTCTATCTATTTATCTGTCTATCTATCTATCTATGATGTTACGCTATTTATATTATTTTGCAACTTGCTTTTTAACTTGTCAATATGTATGATATATTCTCATGTTAGCACATGTGTGTATGTCTTATTCTTTTGAAAATTTTATATAGCATGGATGTATCATAATTAAAACTTTTATTTATTTTTTACATTTTTCTATCACAAACAGTATTGTAATGAAAATCCTTGCAGTTAATTCATTCATTTATTCACTTGATACTTACTGAGTGTTTGCTGTATGTCAGATATCACATTAGGTGTGGCAAGAATGAACAGACACAAAAAAGCAAATAATAACAAAACCAGATGGTTCCATCCAGAATTGGAAACAGGATGAGGTAAATGAGGCTGTTGTCATAAGCACAAAATTTAAGGTGACATCAAAAAGTTCCATAATCAAGATAAATAATATTTTAACACAATATTTTAAAAAATTGAAATTAATTAAAAATTCCATGATAAACAAAATACGAACATTTTAAACAAAAGCAGAATCTGTACTTACCTTACATTCAGTTTAGTTAATTCATTTTTCTTTATTATTTTTTCTGTTTTCTAATTCATTGATTTTTTTGCTTTTTGTAAGTTCCTTTCTCCCTCTTGTGTTTGATTTATTCTTTTTAAAAAGTTTTCTTAAGGTAAAAATTTAAGTTACTTTAGTAAATTAAATTACTTTCTTCCTTCTAATAAAGGTATTTATGTCTATAAATTACTTTTTATGCACTACTTTAGCTGAGCCATTCAAATTTTGATATATTGTGTTTTCATTTCCATTCAGTTGAAGATACTTTCCAATTTTCCTTTGTAATTTTTTCTTTGACTCAGGGTTAGTTAGCAGTGTGTCATCTGGTGGTTTCTTCTTATCAGTTTTTGGAACAATTGCCCATTGTAATTTATTCAGATAGTGATGAGTGAGCAGGTCTGGTATCAGTTATTCATTCACTGCAGAGGTGGAAGTTCTCTCCCTCGGTTTTATTTCTGTTAATAGATTGAATTTCATTGCCAATAATTATATTGATATTTAAAATATTACTTCTGATTATATATTACTCAATTAATATGGTTGTGGATAATTTCACTAATATTTTAATTAGGACTTTTGTATTTGCCACCCAAAAGTTTATCATATTTTCAGTCATATTTTTCTTCAACTTTAGTATTACTTCTGTCAATTTATAAATTCATTTAAGACATTTGAAAATTTTTCACATGTTCTGGAGTAGTTTTAAAAACAAAATTAAATATTGTGTCTTAAGTTTCTCATGAAAATATCTATATCAGATAATTTTTTAGGAGGTTATAGGAAAACTTGATATTTGTACTGCCTTTTAAATATTTTTCATTATTACTGAAACTAGGGGCCCGGTGCACAAAAATTTGTGCACTTGAAGGGGTGTCCTTCAACCCAGCCTGTGCCCTCTCGCAGTCTGGGACCCCTCGGGTGATGTCCATCTGCTGGCATGTCTCAACAGTCTAGGTGAGGGGCTGATGGCTGTTGGCAGGCTGGCCAAGCCCCCCAGTGGGAATCCTTACCCCATGAGGGTGTGGCAAGCCTGGGTGAGGGGCTGAGGGCCATTTTCAGGCTGCCCAGAGCTCAAATTGATGCAACATCCCAGTGAAGCTGGCTGGAATCAGGTTTCTGGGGTTTATTTATCTTCTATAATTGAAAGTTTGTTGCCTTGAGCAGAGGCCTAGTCAGGCAATGAAGCCTCCTGTTTACTTCAGCTTCGTGGCTTCTATAATTGAAACATTATTGCCTTGAGCAGAGGCCCAGCTGGCCTAGGCAGGCACTTTCAACTCCATCACTGGTGCAATGAAAGCCTCCTGTTTGCTCTAGCTCTGTGGCTGCTGGCTGTCATCTTGGCTGGGTTAATTTGCATACCCCGCTCTGATTGGCTGTTGGGTGTGGCTTGGCTGGTGGGCATGGCTTAGGTGTCTCAGAGTGATGGTTAATTTGCATATTACTCTTTATTAGATTTGATATTTAGGTTTTTCACTTTTTTGATTTTTTTGATTTTGCCAATTTTACCTTTGTTTTTTAACTTATTCATATGTGTTTATACCTATAATTCCTTTGTTATTTAGAAAGTTTTCCCTACATCTCTATGTATGACCTTTCTCATTGTTAATGTCAACTCTGAATATATGTGTGTAGTTTTACTGGTAGGGAAAGGGAAGTTTTAAAAAGAAGCACATGGCACATGGTAAGATTTTGAGAACTGAAAAGTGGTATAATTAAAACTGACCAAAAAATTGGTTAGAGATGCCTAGTTGAGGGTGTGAGGGGCTAGCTGGAATCTGGTCAGGATGTATAGTTGATGGGAGTTGTTTAAGTGTGAAAGTTCTGCAGATATTGTAGAGACATGAATGAAATAGTAGGCCATGATTAGGATCACTAAGGACCTCAGGGGTCTGGCTACCCTGGGCTTCAGAAAGCATTTTTGGGTAATACCTTCCTTGACTCTTTTAACCCTGAAATTAGAGTAAGTCTTGATGCTTACAGGTGACCCTTACCATCTCAGCAGAAGGGTCAGATAAATTACATATTTTTAAAGAATATGCTGGGATATTATAGAAGCCTTTACTAGGGGAATTTGAGGTCTATATGGGAGAAAACTCAGGGGTAAGAGAATAGATGATGTAGTTTTGAATTCCTTTTTTATCTTTTGCAGATCAACAGGAACACTCAATTTTGAAAGGAGGTCACCGTGCTATGGTGGTCCTTTTGTGTATTCCTAGCACTTGCTCTCCTAGTTGCAGCTATAAATGTAAATATTAAGGACCAGCTCAACAAGGAGCCATTATAACATGCTGACCTTACTGTTTTAGGCCCTGTTAATAACTGCTGTTTTAACCCGTAGCATTTAACAGCAGTTGTTTTCCAAATATTGCAGCATGTTTTCCCCAACTTTAATAGCTTATTCAAAGAGCCATTTCCCCAAGTTACCCATGGATGTTGGAAATAATTTCTGCATTTCCCTTGGCTTATATTATAGTTGTCAAAAAGTCAAAACACAAACACTAGCTGAACAGACTCAGTTATATCTCAACATGGTAATTGTTAAACCACTCAGCAGGAGGAAAAAAAAAAGTCACACAAGGAGTTATAATTATGCATATGCATTTTTAATGTCTGATTCTCTGTATAACCTTAAATTATAATGCAGGTTAAATTTCCCTTGCTGATTTATAAGCATAATGTAAACTCTAGACACAGTTAATGATATTGCAATGTAAAACTGTTCTGTTGCAAACTAAAGACCTTGCTTAGCACTGCAAAGCTCCAGGTTCATTTCAATGTGATCATTGAGGCACTATGCAGAGATTATGCATTTATTGTATTTTTTTCATGAATACATGAATGAATAATAAGTTCAACAAACAAGAGTTTCCTACTGGGAATGTCAAACAAATCATTCTGCAAAGTGCTCTGAATTTCAATCAATCACTCTCCATAACACTTGTCCCACTGAGGTCTTCAGCTTCAGCAGAGTCAGCACTTGGAAACGCTACAAACAGTCTTGGTAGAAGACACAGGGTGCAAGAGTGCAGAAGACAGATCCCCACTAAGTGGTCCCATTCTTACCCCAGCAGAGCTTCCTTGCCAAGGTCCCTGCTGGTTACACCTGTACTGGTGGAGACCTAGGTCATGGGTGAATCATATTCCTAGAGCTTTGCTTCAAACACATCCCTGCTGTTACCCATAAGCTAGAATTTAGAAACTTCAGTGGATGCTCAGTGGAAGGAAACTGACCATTTGAGGTGAATGGACAAGACAAGACAGGGCAATGTCTGGAAAGAGGGTTGCACAGTTGTATCACTGTTAAAACCTGCATGCATGGTAAGATTGGGTCATTGAGTGTGAAGACATCATATTAGGTGTGTTCTGAGAGAATGGAGTCTTTATTTGAGGAAGTATCACTTGAAGTTCTGGAGTTGGATTTAGATGCCTTGCCTTGATGATTCTTTATTTTCACCATGGAGAGTTCAATGTTGCTACTAAGGAGGCTCTGATTTATACTGAGATGGGGGAAGAAGAATCTTAAAGGAGACAACAACTCTTTACTTGGTAATTTTTTGTTCAATGGTAGTTTTAGGACAAACAGTTCTTAGATAGAGCAGTTTCCTCTTTCTGTCTTTTGCCTACATTGTGACCTGAGGCAGATTCTCCTGTTGAAGTAGAAAACCTCCTGGGCGGGGAGTGCCAGCTTGAGGAAGGGTTCCTGTAGCTTGAGGTAGGGTTCCTATAGCTTGAGGTAGGGTTCCTATAGCTTTAGGTTGGGTTCCTATAGCTTGAGGAAGCATTCTCAGAGTGACATCCTTGCCCATGTATCAAGGGAGCTTGCATTTCATCACCTACCAAATCAAGGAATACCAACAGATTTTGAGTAAATTCTAGAGGCTGTGATAACTATTTCTACTTTAGTATAAATGTTCATCTTAGCTCTCCCCAGCCAATTAAATGTTACTAAACAACACAATTGCTTTTGTTTTATTTATGGCCTCTTAAATAAGAATTGTATTCATACTAACTCTTATTTGAGCTTCTGGCCACAGAACCTATCCTATATCTGTCTGGATCAGTTTTTACAGTGGTGCATGGAGTGCCAAGCATAGTGAGTGCTTAATCCAAGTCTGTTCCTGCCCTCACTTCCTATTCTTTTACATTCATCATAGAAACAAATACCATCAGTTGCAAATTTATCAGGTTTCGTTACAAAGATGCCTTCCCCACTATGAATCTCATATAAAGAATAACATGATTCATTGCTTTGTCTGTAGAGGAAAGTGACTGGGTAAAATATGACAAACATGCCAACTTCTGGAGCAGGCACTAAATTACTTTCTGGGGTTGGGGAGGGTTTCCCACTGACCCAGGCTCCCAGATGGTTGGATTGTCCTGACTGGCCATGTGATATAAAATAAATGACATCACCGTCATAGGCCTTAGTTTTCTCATCTGTAAAATGCAAAAGTCAGAGAGATTGGACACGGACTCTGGAGGTAAACTGTATGAGGTTCAACGTTGTGAAACTGTGACTTAACCTTTCTGTGCCTCAGAGTCTTACCCGTGAAAAGGTTGTTGAAAGGATCAGGTGAGTTGGTCTGAATAAAGTACTCTGCCTATCCCAGGACAAAGTTCATAAAGTGTAAGCAATTATTATTCTCATTGTGACGTCCATGGATGTAGTAACAATAACATAATATTTACTGTTTATTGAGTAGTTAAAATGTTACTGCAACAGATGGGTTAAATATTATTTACATTATCTTGTGAAAATATAAAAAAGGAACCTGTGATGGACATACCATAATTATCTCTATTGTACAAGCGAGGAAGATGAAGCAGTGCTAAGTTACCTACAGTCCCACAGTTAGGAGCTGGATGGGACTGCAGATCCAGCTCTGCATGCCTCCCTCCTCCAACATGCACTCTTGCCCCATTCTCTCTCCCGGGCTCTGTTGGAACCAGACCAGCCTTCAAGGTTTGCTAGAGGACAAAGGCAGAAGGAAAGGAGGAGGGCTCCTTTGCTGCCTCTGCAAAGCTTGGTGTCAGACTCTGCAAAATACTCTCCATTGAATTGATTTCCACCAGTTTCACTGTGGCTTTGGCTCTTGTAGTCAGTGTTTACCTAACTGAGTTCGCGCTCCTCTCTGCTTCCACACTAATCCATAATGACCTCTTGCTTCTGAATTGATTTCGAGCACAGAGTGCCGGTGCTGCTGCATGCCTCTTCACTCGAACGCCACCTTTCACCTGCTGTTTCTTTTCTGCTCCTTTCTCTTCACTGTTGCTGCTGTGTGTCCGGCATAAAAGGCAAAAGCAGCTAACTCCGGCTCACATTGTACCCTCAGAATTTCCCATGGTTCCAGTTCCTCTTCACTGTGTGTGTGTGTGTGTGTGTGTGTGTGTGTGTGTGTGTGTGTGTGAGAGAGAGAGAGAGAGAGAGAGAGAGAGAGAGAGAGAGAGAGAGAGAGAACACTTTTTTTTTTTATATCACCCAACCAAAAATACATTCATTGCTGGTGATGGATGTCTCAGAGTGACATCCTTGGAGTAAAAAATATCATTTTTTTTTACCTTGGAGTCCCAGCAGGCTCCAAATGCTGGTAAGTAAGAGAAAACACTGTGGCACATTCCTCTAAGTCAGCGGTTCTCAACCTGTGGGTCGCGACCTCTTTGGCGGTAGAACGACCCTTTCACAGGGGTCGCCTAAGACCATCCTGCATATTAGATATTTACATTACGATTCTAACAGTAGCAACATTACAGTTATAAAGCAGCAATGAAAATAATTTTATGGTTGGATCACAACATGAGGAACTGTAACATGAGGGCCAGAAGGTTGAGAACCACTGCTCTAAGTCCTCTAAGCCTTATTTCCACCAGGTCTTTGAAGTGGGGAGAGTACCTTATATTCTGGGGAACAGGAGGACTGGAGCTGGTCCAACCAGAGGCAAGCACATTTGGGCGTTGCCAAATGCAAACACATACAAACACACACAAAGGCAAACACACTCTCCATTACTGATTACAGTGCTAATTTTAAATAAAATTCTGCATTTAATACTTAATCAGATCTAATGATCTGTAATACTTTTAATTGTTACATAAGATTGTGATTAGGGCTTGGCTGCTATCACTCAGTGGTTGAGTGTTGACCTATGAACCAGGAGGTTGCTGGTTTGACTCCTAGTCTGAGCACGAGCTCAGGATGTAGGTTCAGCCCCCAGTGGGGGGCGTGCCAGGGCAGCCAATCAATGTTTTTCTCTCTTCGATGTTTCTATCTATCCCTCTCCCTTCCTCTCTCTAAAAATCAATAAAAAAACCTTTTAAAAAGAGAAAAGATTGTGAATAGGGAAGCAGTGAATAGCTAGGAAGAACAGATTAGACTAGGTTTACCTTTGACTTTCTAAATCAGAGAGGTGCAGGATTCTAACATCCTACTCTCCTGCCCTAGCTACACTGTAGGCAGTGTCCATTTCTGGACCATGGATTGGACCAGATTCTTATCTCACTTTGCAGTTCTCTGTCCCATTTTTCTTTTAGTGATTGATACTCAGTGAGGGCCCTGTGTGTTTAATATTCATAGGGACAGGTGTACATCTACATAGTGAGAACGCATGGACAGGGCACTTTGTTGGGAAATAGGGTTTGGTGCACACTGAACATGTTTCATCATTTATAAAGAGGAACGCATCTAACACCTCATGACCTCCCCCCCACATGTGAATTCGACACGTTGTGATGATTACCCCTTAAGTCTAGAAATTACAAAAATTCGGGTCATTATCCAACAGAATCCTATATAATAAAAGGCTAATATGCAAATCAACTGAACAATAGAATGACTGGTTGCTATGATGCACCCTAACCACCAGGGGGCAGATGCTCAATGCAGGAGCTGCCCCCTGGTGGTCAGTGAGCTCAGCCAAAAGCCAGACTCATGGGTGGAGAGCGCAGCGGCAGTGGCGGGAACCTCTTAGAGAATGCTAAGGATGTCCAACTGATTGCTTTTGGACATCCCTTGAGGGCTCCTGGACTGCAAGAGGGTATAGGTTGGGCTGAGGGACACTCCCCCCAAGCACAAATTTTGTGCATTGGGCCTCTAGTATACAGATAAGAAACCCTTCCTATAAATTCCTGTTTGTATCTGTGGAGCATATTTTTGTCTTCTTGCAGTTTGTTGAGTAGTTACTTGCTGCTGCTGCTGTCTCTATACGTCTGATTTTATCTGCTCTGTCTCCCTGATCTTAAAGGTCCATATTTCTCTTAGAGTTAAAATAATCTATGCTAACTGCACTTCTAAATGTATGTTGTTTCTGAAGTGTCTGTATATACACACTATCATCAGGAGCCTTTCTTCTATAACTGTGTCCTTCAGATTGTCAGCACGTTCCATTCTGATACTTGAGGCCCTTCTGATACTTTTTGCCCTTCATCTGTCACCTTGTTTGAGGGACAGATCTCATTCCCTCCTGCCTATTGGTGTCACCACTTAAATGTCCTCGGGCCTCTCACACCAGCCTCCTCAAAATACAATTCATCATCTCTTTCCTTTCCTTGCTCCAAAGCCCACTTCTCCTCCACCCTGTTCTCTCTCTTAGTTAAGTAAGTCTCAACATTTTCTTCAATTGCCCCACTAGAAACTTGAGTTACAACTCTTTTTCCTTCCCCTCATCACAGTGTAACTCACCACTCCTCCTCCCCCTACTCCTTCTTACACTTCCCTTAGTTTTGAAGTCCTACCAGTTCTGTCTGTGCCACTTCTATCCCTTCAGCTTCTAATCATCTCCTCACTGGACGACTTCAGTACCTTCCTAACGTGATACCGTGTGTTCAGCCTCTTCTCTCTTTACTCTATCTTTCCAATCTGTGCCAGAGAAATAGTTCAAAATTTCAGTTTTCATGTGATTCTCATTTGCAAACATTTGCCATGTCTCCTCTTTGCCTAAGACCAAACTTCTAAACAAAGCATGCTTCTCATGCCAGAATGTCTTTCCAGCTTATCCTCCATATGTCCTACACCACACAGAACAAACTGCTTACTGTTCTTTACAAGTACCATGAAATTTTACAGATCTGTGTTAATTTTGGCTTAAAATGCTGTTTCACTTATTCAGAAGAAACTGAAGTAAAGACACGGTGTCTGTTTTGTCCAGTGTTGAATCTCGAGAACCAGCACAGTGTTGAGCACAGAATGGACGGAGATGTCCCGATTCACCCAAAGATACACAAATACTGGCGAGGAAGGGTTAGTGTTTGGACTTATTAACTCTCAGCCTTTTTCGTTCCAAAATATTGGATGTTTGGGAGATGTAAGAAAACAAGTTTCCCTAATGGTGTCAAGGAGATCCATGGACTTTTAACTTATGTAGCCCTGAGATTTACCCAACATATATCAAATGCAAGTTGACCTTTCCCATGGCCTCTAGGAAAGAAGTACAAGTAATACCTTGGATTTAAAACCATAAACATAACTATATTATTACTTCTCAAAATTTAATGTCTGTTTAAATCACCCAGGGACCTTTTTTTAAAATAGATTCTGCTTTAAAAGGTCCACTGACATCTGAGGTTCTTGATTTCTAACATGTTCCCAGGTGATGGTCACAGTGGTGATCCCTGGAGACACAGGATAGCAGGGAGCTAGGCATCTTCACACAGACCACTCCGTTAACTGGTATCTTTCTCTTTCACCAAAAAATTGGGTGAATTTATTTATTTATTTTAAATTGGGTGAATTTAAATGATTTTCTTTATCCCATGATAGTCTATAGAAATAAAAAATTGATTATCATGAAAAAATCAGAACAAATTTGCTGACCTAGTGCAGACAGATGACATACACAATGGGAGTGGGGATTTATGTTCCTCTACAACAACTCTTTTCTCAGATCTTTTTTCAAAAGAGTTTTCTAAATCTCAGTTTTCCATGCCAAGGCAATGATCATTGATCAATATTTCTTTGTGTAAATCCTCAGTATAATTAATCTGAAGGTATTTCAAAACCAATCTGGAGAATGCACTGTGAAGGCATGTGTAACTACTTTAATGAAGGCACGATTCCTTCCATCCCCGGGTGTCTGAATCCAAGTAGTAACTCCATCAGGGTTGATGTCATGTCATTACTTGTTGTATTTGCAGTGGCTCATACAGACCTCTTATCTCACTGTTGTCTGTGGTTTTGATTTTAAAGAAACCAGAGTATAACTGACCATATACAAGGTCAAATAGAGACATAATAGCTTTCTAATTGGCAGTGATAACTCTGGGTGTAGACTGCAGTGACTTTGGCAGAGCCACTGTTATGTAACCTGATCAGTTTCCTTAGTGATCAGTCATATTAAATTTGCTTTGTGCTGCTGTTTCATTGTATTAGTGAATAAGCAGGGTATGATACATATTTTAGTCATATGATTACTACACACTCAGGTTTACTATTTTTTTTTAAAGAAAACGGGCAATATAAGACAACATGGGTAGTAAACAGCTTGGTTCATAAAAATATTTCTATGTTCTCCATTTAATCTACAGGGTGGGGCAAAGGTAGGTTTATAGTATTTATTCTTGTATTATTATTTATTGTAGTATTTTCCATGCAAACAACTATAAACCTACTTTGCCCCACCCTGTATTTAAAAATAGGTCTCATTGTAAGTTAAAAGAGGATAGGGTAATTTCCACTATAATGGGATTGATGGAAAAGTGGGGGCTCACTGATCCAGGGGATGTCTGGTTAATGACAGTGCTTAGAACCTTATGAACAATGCTGGATATTAAATTTAATGGTTGGGGAATAATTTAAAAACGTATTAACATGTTATCTTAAGCTTTATAAGGGGTCACCACTTTCTTCAATTCATAGAAGACTGATTACTCCTGTGATTGACATAAAAATGGTCTGTTTGATAATATTTTTAAAATTAACTTTCTCCCCATCTCCCGTGGTCCCCTAAATCCAAACTGGAAGCTTTCTGGCAGAATTTAAATGTATTCAGATGGAAACCTTGAATTCCTGTTATAATCCTGGCTTTAAGGGAATGTTCTAGGCTGGAGCTCTGTTTGCCTTGAAATGAAAAAGATAATGTTCAGGTGGAAACAGTTATTGCACTATTTTAATTTAATAAGAATCTGCCTGCATGTTTGACATTTTAGTATTAAGAAAGTTCCCAGGGTTCTTCTGGGACAAAAAGGTATATGTTGAGTGATTGGCCATAATTCCTTAAAGTCAATATTTTATATCTGGGTCCATGTCTGGAAGGTCACCTGAGTGATTTGGTTTCACACTTTTCAGGGGGGCAGGGTGCAGGGGAGGCTGTTCTCTGTGATGCCGGGCAGATGTGGATATACAGAGAGGAGGCGTGGGAGGCTACAGCATGTGGAAGTGTGCAGTGGAGAGCCACACATGCTGCTGGAATTTTTAGGCTTTTTCTCTTAGCCTCGGTCATGGCTGATGGCGGGGGGGGCGGGGGGGAGTTGTGGGGGAGGCTTTCAGGCATGATGGGTGTGTTCCCTAAAGCACTCTGGAGGAAGAACAAAACATCCTCTTTGAGGCATTCTCTTTGAGTCCATTTCTGGATTAAACACTCTTGGGCTCTGTTATGACTTCCATGGAGCCACATCTGTTTTTCTATTGAAGTCACACATCCTTCTGTGCCCCAGCAAATCCAAGGGAAGTGTGAGTCATCCTCAATGAAATCGCACAGAAGGAACAGGGTGGGTGTTTCTGTAGAAGATGTGCTGGATGACAGAGGAGCCTCTAAAGATTTAAATGTCTATATGCGGTTTGAGTAAACATGAGCTCATTAGGATGGCTTTCGTTTGGGGCTTGGCATGAGAACCCAGACACCGGGAGCTCTGCCATTAATAGATGTTCTAATCTTGGGCAAGCAACTTAACATGTTGGGGCTTCATTTTCCCATTTAAAAATAAGACAGCGTGCTTTCAAAGATCTTTTTTGTCAACATGGTTCTGTTGCAGAAAGACCAAAAAACTAAGCAATGCTTTGAAGAGGTGGAGAAATCACAGTTTTAATAACACCACGGACTCTGGGGTTTTGTCCTAAATCCCAAATCCAGAGTGGGGGTAGCATGCAAGAACCTTGCTTTATAACTGCCCCTCGAGTTCATTGATTTGCAAATATACTCCTTCCCCCTAAGGCCCTGAAGGGAGTATTCTGTTCATCTACCCTTTCCCCAGGTGTTCTTGGTTTTGGGCTCAGAACAAAGCCCCCTGCCCTCCCATAGGACAGAGCTTTGTTAGGTTTTATGGCCTAACATTCCTTGCAAAACCAGCTTCCTCCTCAGTTCTAGAAATTTTCTTTAATTTACCACAAAAAATGCTGGGCCAGAAAATTCTCTGATAACGTGTGTATAACATGAAATCATCTGGTGAATATCACCAATGTAAAAAAATAAATCATTAACAGGTGCGTATGGTATTTGTAGTGTTATTTGTTTCTTAAATGCTAATCTTTAGTAAATTGCTTGATCATTTGGTGTGCAACATGCTGCAAGTGTATTGCATACTGTATTTGTGTTTTATATTTGGAAGTGCCATTGAGCATTGCATATGGCTGTTCTGAATTTGTCAATAATATTCTCTGTGCATTCCATATGGGAACAGCCATGCAAACCTTATATGGTAATATTGCTGTTACTTTCATATAGAGTGTAATTATGTTTTGTACAATCAATGCACATATATTTTGTAGTCTTGCACTTTTACAAATTAGACTTTTTAGATAGAAATGGTGATTGTAGCAGTTCTATATAGTAAAAGGGCTAACTTACCTTATATTTTTTATTTAAATAACTGACTAAGGAATATTATTTTTTAATGGAAAAGCTGTAATAATGTTGACTTTGGGGAATATTTTTGGCTATTATTTAAAATTATTCATATTTAACTTGTATATTATTAAATCTTAACCAGACAGGGCTCTTCAAATGTTATTTCCACTCTTCAAATCTCATATTTTGATAAGGGCAAGTTTTTATAATTGTGAATACATTTCTTTACATGTTTTGCATACTCATTCTATGTATAGTGCAAAGGCCTATATTTATATTGTAAAAGGATGGAAGATTGGTAATATGGTAATTCATATTTTTTTAATTTAAACCTATATGCTTTAATTTATGTGGATGACACTAGGACATACTCTGTTTTGTGTGAGAAAGCATCAATTTTTATTGTTATGAATTAGCTATGAAATGGTCTCATTTTCAAAGAGATATGCAGGACATATGCTTGCACATTCTGTTAACAACTAGTGATCCAAATGGAGAAAAACATTTCCATGAGAAAAGAAAGTTGCATAATGGAAAGGACCCCAATAATCTAGAGACTATTAAAAGCATTTCAGATTGTCCATGTTGGTGACATGCATTTGGAAATGTTTTAAATCAGAAGTATTCCCTTTGCTGCTGATCACTGCATTTAGTTCATGACCTTACAGATTCATGTTAAGGTTATTTCTTTAGTAAAGTCCTCTCCTGTTCTGAAAGCATGTGTATTAAAGACAAAGAGGCCCTTCTCCATTGCTGTTGGTTAAAGCTTGTGTGTGCCCTGATGCTCCATTCATTCACTTGACTCATCTTTAGGTTCCAAAAATTGCATATTTGTTTGGCTGTTTGAAAAAAAAACAAAACACCTCCCAGTATTTTTCCCCCTCATGTCTGAAACGGTTTGTATTAAAGCTTTCATAATACCCTTCAGTTTCTGTGTTAAATTGATGTTTAAATTGGAAAGAAAGTGGGAACTCTGGCAGTTTAGATAATTCCCTTCATCTGGTGGCCAGCTACGCTAACAGTCCCGTCAGATGCCAGCACTCAGACAGATGAAAGGAGCCCGGGGGCTCCGAAGCCACATTTTCAGAGCGGAGGGAAAGTGCAGTTAGAGTTCTTTGTTTCATCATTATTTCCCCCGATAAAATGGTAAATTATTTTGACCAGAATTTTAAAGTGTTAAAAGCACAATTTAGAGGTGATGCGGTGGCTTAGCTGTGGGAGCTGAATGCAGATGGCTGATCAGTATGCTGGACAGAAAGCCTTGAGCCCCGTGTCAGCAAATGATGTCTTTTATTCCCTGTGTATTGAGTGCTGCGAGGAAATGGTGATATTGTTAGCATGTGAATAACATCAAAGCCAGACGTTGGAAGATAAACCTCCATCTTTGGCACAGCCTCCTCTCATGTGTTGAAGTGCCTGTCTTTCTAAGAGTGTGCCCTGTCGAGCTCAGCTGCTCATTCCAGAGCAGGCGAGCTGCTACCGGCACCCACTGCGGGTGCATGACCACACATTCCATCACTGAAGAGAGACCATTTCACATCAGATTGCCTTTCTCCACGAAGGGGAGGAAGGCTATTAGATTTTTCTTTTTCTTTTAAGTTTGTTGGGGAGTGGAAGTGACATTTTCTTTAGAGGTCCCATAAGACGCTCACAATTTTTATTATTATTTGTCCTAAAAATGAGAGTCTGATCTAGCCAGTTGACAAGCAATAGAGTGGGTAACTGCCTCCTCATCTCTGAATGCACACATGTCTCTTTTTTCTGCCGCTGGGTTCTTCAATCAATACTGACATGCTGGCCAGACACGATTGAAAAATAACGCAGTCGTCTCATGCTTCTCTTCTGTGCATATTATTGGAGCGTGATAAGTAGTTCTCGTCAAGCCCCTTCTCTTTCCACCTGTCCTGATGATCAACAAATGCTGCTGCGACTCAACACAGAATTTTAGTTCAGCGGCAGAATTACTGGAGCTTTTAAGAGCACCAGCCACGTCAAACAGGGCCTGGGATGATAAACGGTATGGCAGTCCCGAACAGAGCAAGTAATTCCAGATGCCGTGGATGTTTAGGCTATTAGCTCATGGGGACATGTAAGGAATAGTCAGTTTCCATTAACGTTCAATTTATTATTGCCCAGGATGCTTAGGGAATGATGCTGCTAGTCATTTTCTATAACAACTTTATTTATAGAGGAAGTCTTTTCTGAAAGGTACATGGCTAGAACTTCATTCCTGAGCTCATATGTTATGCTGACCTAAAAAGTCTGTCAAAACTTAGATCCATGTCACGCGCTATATTTTCATTTTCATTATTCTTGGAGTTCTTTTTTTTTTTTTTAACATTTATATTGCCAGTGCTTTGATTTAACATTCCGTAAAGTTTAGGTTAGCCAAATTCCAGCCCAAGATTTAGAAGTAAGCAGAGCATAATGTTGACATGACTGAGTTCTCATTACTCACTCTGTGTAACCAGTTTCTCTTGCATGTTTAAAGACATAGCTGGGTACAAAATCAAAGAAACAACACATTTGTTTTATAAAGAGCTGAATGGGCTCTTGATGGAGAACTGTTTTATAGTCTTTATAATAGCAGGCTTTTTTTTTTTTTCTTTTCGACTCTTGCCCAGAATACCAGGTTATTCTTCTCACATTCTCATGGAGTAATATACATTGAGAAAGTGAATCTTGGTGAGTCAGGCTTGTCTGATCATTAGATTCTGGATTGCTTCCAAATGGGAGGCTGGAATGGAAAGAACTAACACAAAGGCTTCGGGCACATGTTAGGAATACCAAGTACTTCCTCTAGATTTCCTAATCAGTTTCTAAGACAAATGCTCAGGAAATTACAACAATGTACCTGATTCAGCTCAAATTTTAAATGTAGTGGATTTTTAATAAGAATTAGTATTTGTACTTTTGGGTGATTCTATTTTAGGCTTCAGATTATTTAGTTCTTATATTTTAAGTCCCAGATCCATCTTTCCTTCCTTCCTTCCTTCCTTCCTTCCTTCCTTCCTTCCTTCCTTCCTTCCTTCCTTCCTTCCTTCC
>PVJC01019493.1:0-30171 GCA_004026665.1 Murina feae
AAGGCTGGCCTGACCACGAGGCGGGGTTTTCCCTGCTTTCTGGTGGCTGGAGGAAGATGGGCAGTAGGCAAGCTTGGGAGGCAGGCCGCCCGCAGCCCTGGTCACAGCTCAAAAAAGAGAACAACATGCAGGGGAGGGCAAGAGTCTGAGAGATCAACATAGAGGGGGTGCCTGCTCCAAGCCTCCACGGTGTGCCTGGTGGCAGGGCCCCGGCAGGTAGACACACACAGGAAGACTGCTCCGAGCCTCTGATGGGGCTGGGGGCAGGTCCCCAGTGGCCACACACACACACACACACAAAAGGCGCCTGGCAGACTGGGGCCATCATAGGACATCCACTGAGGGGTCCCAGACTGTGAGAGGGCACAGGCCGGGCTGAGGGACTCTCTCCACCTCGAGTGCACAAATTTTTGTGCACCGGGCCCCTAGTTAAAAAATAAAGCTCTATTAAAAGCTTAAATGTAAGAAATATATATAATTTTTTGAAAATTCTAAGGATATGTATATTCGTATTCCAGTTTAGGAAAAACATTGAAAGGTTTAAAAAGATAGAAACATGTAAAAAATATAAACAGTAAATTATGAAGAATATCAGAAAAAAAAAGATTAGTACCTAAACTATCAAAGAGTTCTTGTAAACAATTCAATAAAAATACAAGTGTGATAAAGCAATTCAAAGAATGAAAAATTAAAATGACCAGTAAAGATTTTTAGGAAAAGTCTTAAACTCAAGGAAATACAGTATTCACGGAAATTCAGTAGTCAAGGAAATGCAAGTTTAATCCACAATGCAATATTATCTCACACTTATCAGATTGGCAAAATGTTGTTAAATAATTCTATCTCTGGCTAGTGTAGAACAAAGTAAAGGATACTTTCATGCAATTCTGGTAAAAATATGACTGGCTGTGCTTTTTCAGAGCTCATCATAGCAGTATTTTATTTTTTATTATTTTATTATTTTTTAATGTTATTGATTTTTTACAGAGAGGAAGGGAAAGGGATAGAGAGTTAGAAACGTCGATGAGAGAGAAACATTGATCAGCTGCCTCCTGCACACCTCCTACTGGGATGTGCCTGCAACCAAGGTACATGCCCTTGACCGGAATCGAACCTGGGATGCTTCAGTCCGCAGGCCAACGCTCTAGCCACTGAGCCAAACCAGTTAGGGCATAGCAGTATTTATTAAAATTTACAGTATACATATGTATTACTTCTCCCAGCAATCCTACTGGTGAGACTTTATTTCACAAAAATAAAAACATTAATATCTATAGATTTATGTGCAACACTGTTTATAATAAAAAAAGCTAAAGACAAAATTATTAATCATAATAATGATTAAATAAATGATTATTATTCAGACATTATATGGAATGAGTTAGATTTATACAATCTGAATGGAGAAAATTCTATAATATATATTAAATGAAAAATGTAAGTTGCCTTAAAAATTTATACTTACAACCCATTTTATAAAAGAATTATACATTCCTATTTAGGAATGTGGTATGTATGTATGATCATATAATCAGGGAGAAAGGTATGGAATTATAAATACCATGATTTTTTTAAAAAGATGTCTACAATAAAAATTGCAAGAATATTACCATCTTTATGTGTTGTGTATTTGTGTTGTATTTATGTGTTGTATGGTCATTCAAATTGTAATGCTAATTGTCTCACAGTTCTGGGATTCCAGGTGATTTTTACTTTCTGTCTTAAACTTCTCTGCATAGTTTCAATTACATTAATGTGTGTATGTGTGTGTGTGTTTGACTTTGTTGAAGAATAATTGAGAATAATTGATGAATACGATGGTATATATTTGAAGCGTATATATTTGAATGATATTTATATACATTATGGAATGATCACCAATATCAAGGTAATTAACACATCTGTCACTTTATATAAACTATGTTTTGCGTGTGTGATAAGAATACTTCATATCTACTCTCAGCAACTTTCAAGTGTACAATACCATACTATTAACTACTACAGGCCCGTTGCATGAAATTTGTGCACTTGGGGGAGGGTCCTTCAACCCATCCTGTACCCTCTCACAGTCCAGGAGCCCTCTGGGGATGTCTGACTGATGGCTTAGGCCCACTCCCCACAGTAGGACATCCTTAGCACTGCTGCAGAGGCAGAAGAGGCTCCCACCCCCGCTGCTGCGCTTGCCAGCTGTGAGCCCAGCTTCTAGCTGAGCAGCACTCCCCCTGTGGGAGCACACTGACCACCAGGAGGAAGCTCCTGCATTAAGAATTTACCCCTGGTGGTCAGCATGCATCATAATGACCAGTTGTTCTACTGTTGGGCTAACACTGGCTCTCTGACATCCCCAGAGGGGTCCCAGATTGCAAAAGGGCCAGGCCAAAAGACCCCGCTGGTGCACTCTCCGCACCGGGGAGGGACAGGGGAGATTAGCCAGCCAGGGAGGAACCACAGAAGTGCTCCAGGGCATGTCCGGCCTATCTTGCTCAGTCCTGATTGACCAGACCCCAGCAGCAAGCTAACCTACCGGTCAGAGTGTCTGCCCCCTGCTGATCAGTGCACATCATAGCAACTGGTCTACTGGTTGACTGCCCCCTGGTGGTCAGTGCATGTCATAGCGAGCAGTTGAGCAGCCTTAGCATATCATTAACATACTATGCTTTGATTGGTTGAACAGACAACTAGAGGACTGGACACTTAGCGTATTAGGCTTTTATTATATAGGATAATCACCATGCTGCACCTTAGAGCCTCAGAACTTTTCTGATAACTGAAAAATTGTATGCCATTTGCCTTCCTTGATAGCACATCTAATTTAATAAAAGAGTAATATGCAAATTGACCCTCACTCTGTTACACCTGAGCCATGCCCAGCAGCCAAGCCATGCCCACCAGCCAATCAGAGTGACTTTATGCAAATTAATCCAGCCAAGATGGCGGCCAGCGGCCACAGAGCCAGAGCAAACAGGAAGCTTCTGTTTGGAGGAAACTGCCTGGCTCAGCCAGCTAGGCCTCTGCTCAAGGCAACAAAGTTTCAATTATAGAAGCCACGGAGCTGAAACAAACAGGAGGCTTCCTTGCCTGCCTAGGCTTCTGCTCAAGGCAACAAAGTTTCAATTATAGAAGATAAATAAACCCCAGAAACCTGATTCCAGCCAGCCTCGCTGGGACGTTGGATCAATGGGAGCTGTGGGCAGCCTGAAAATGGCCCTCAGCCCCTCACCCAGGCTTCCCAGGCACCCCAGTAGGGACCTAAACCCTGAAGGGACTGTGGGTAGCCTGAAAATGGTCCTCAGCCCCTCACCCAAGCTGGCCACACCCCCACTGGATGAGGGTTCACACTGGGGGGCTTGGTCAGCCTGCAAACAGCCATCAGCCCCTCACCCAGGCTGGCCAGGCATGCCAGCAGGTGGACATCCCCCGAGAGGTCCCATACTATGTGAGGCCAGGCTGAGGGATCCTCTCAAGTGCACAAATTTTTGTGCACTGGGCCCCTAGTTATTTGTATAATAAAAAATTTACTTTTACTGTAAAAATATAGGTCTTTAAAATTTTATCTGTAAATATCATATTCCTTTTTATATATTGTGTCAAAATTTCTTACACCTAAAATAAAGATTTGAATATAATCATAACAGGGAACTTTTAAGGATCAGGAACAGAGGAAAGAATGCAGCATATGGTACTTGTCTGAGGTGTAATATGAAAAATAAGGATGGGTGCATTTTAACAACTTTATCTACTAAGCCCATAACCTATAACAGTGTTTCTCAAATTGTTGCAATTCAGAATTTCCCAGAGAGTTTATTTAAAACACTTTGTAAGCAGGCATTTTTCCGCCACTGTGTGGTAGCGTTCGAAACACTTTCCTTTGTGCAGGGGTACATTACAAAACTTGCACATGTACCACATTTCACTGCATAGTTTATGAGCGGCACACACATGACAACAACGTAAAACATTTTTATTTTTGCCGGTTCCAACTAGAGGTTCCAATGTATGCCATTGACAGTCTCCCTGGTGGATCCGAGTTTACTCATTTCCCACAAAATACAGATTCCCAAGCCCCTCCAGATCTGAGGACAGTCTGAGAATATGTACTTCTAATAATTATCTCAGGTGACCATGAAGCAAAATCATGAAGCAAGAAAACTTGCTCTATAACATAAAGAACGGAACAAGTTGAAGTTGCAAAGCAAAGTTCACATAAGATATAGAGGTCAAAAGAGGACTTAGCGGGTATTGGGAAGACTTAAATTATCCAGATTCCCTATTGCTTCAGAAATGGTAAGAAACCAATGAACTCTGAGTCTGTGGAAACAGGAATAGATAATATCACTTCAATTGTGGGCTTCTGTGTTCTAGACTCTGTCTTGTCTTTTTTCTTAGGGTAAGTTCAGCCAAAAGTATGAGAACAGTTCTGACTCTTAAAATTTTTCAGAGCCCAAGGGAATTTATTTTATAGATAAGCTAGGGGCCTGGTGCACAAAAATTTGGGCACTTGGGAGGTCCCTCAGCCCGGCCTGTGCCCTCTTGCATTCTGGGACCCCTTGGGAATGTCCACCTGCTGGCATGCCTGGCCAGCCTGGGTGAGGGGCTGATGGCTGTTTGCAGGCTGGCCAAGCCCCCCAGTGTGGACCCTCACCCCATGTGGGTGTGGCCAGCCTGGGTGAGAGGCTGAGGGCTATTTTCAGGCTGCCCACAGTCCCTTCAGGGTTTGAGTCCCTACTGGGGTGCCTGGGCAGGCTGGGTGCGAGGCTGAGGGCTGTTTTCAGGCTGCCCACAGTCCCTTCAGAGTTCGAGACCCTATTTGGGTGCCTGGGCAGCCTGGGTGCAGGGCTGAGGGCCATTTTCAGGCTTCCCACAGTCCCTTCAGAGTTCAGGTCCCTACTGGGGTGCCTGAGCAGCCTGGGTGTGGGGCTGAGGGCCATTTTCAGGTTTTCAGTCTGCCCACAGTCCCTTCAGGGTTCAGGTCCCTACTGGGTGCCTGGGCAGCCTGGGTGCAGGGCTGAGGGCCATTTTCAGGCTTCCCACAGTCCCTTCAGGGTTCAGGTCCCTACTGGGGTGCCTGAGCAGCCTGGGTGTGGGGCTGAGGGCCATTTTCAGGTTTTCAGTTTGCCCACAGTCCCTTCAGGGTTCGGGTCCCTACTGGGATGCCTGGGCAGCCTGGGTGTGGGGCTGAGGGCCATTTTCAGGTTTTCAGTCTGCCCACAGTCCCTTCAGGGTTCAGGTCCTTACTGGGGTGCCTGGGCAGCCTGGGTGCATGACTGAGCGCTATTTTCAGGCTTTCAGGTTACCCACAGCTCCCATTGACCCAACGTCCCAGAAAGGCTGGCTGGAGGTAGGTTTCCGGGGTTTATTTATCTTCTATTATTGATACACTATTGCTTTAAGCCGAGGCCTAGTCAGGTAACAAAGTCTCCTGTTGGCTTCAGCTCCGTGGCTTCTATAATTGAAAGAATGTTGCCTTAGTAGACACCCAGCTGGCCTAGGCAGGCAGTTTCCTCCATCGCTGGTGCAATGGAAGCCTCCTGTTTGGTTTAGTTCCGTGGCTTCTATAGTTGCAACTATGTTGCCTGGAGCAGAGAAAGGCCCAGCCGGCCTAGGCAAACAGTTTCCTCCTGGTGCAACGGAAGCCTCCTGTTTACTCTAGCTCCGTGACTGCCGGCCTCCATCTTGGCTGGGTTAATTTGCATACAGCTGCTCTGATTGGCTGGTGGGCATGACTTAGGTGTCCTAAAGAAATGGTCTATTTCAATATTACTCTTTTATTAGATTAGATGATAATGTAAAAGGTCTACCCTTCCCCTTCAGTCTATTTCAACATAACAGACAGATTCTTTATCAACAATCTAAGTCAGACCATGAGATGTGAACCTATTCTCCAATCCTCCATGGTCTGTCTTCTCACAGAAAGCCAGAGTTTTTACAGTGGCCCCTTTCCATCTCTTCATCTTTCACTAACTCTCCCCTCATCTTCTCCATGCCAGCTACCCTGCTTCCTTGCTGCTCTTTGAAGGCATTAGGCACGCCCTGGCCTCAAGAGTGCTTTACTTATTTATTTACTCTGTTTAGAACACACTTCCCCCAAATAGCTTCATAATTCCACCCTCATCTCTTTTAGCTAGGTCTTTACTAAAATGTTACTTGGTCATTGAAGCCTTTCCCAATCACCCTATGAATAATTGCAAACACACATATTTACACACACACACACACACACACACTTTCTATTCTCTCCCTTCATTGATTTAATTTTCTTCTCAATACTTATCACTAACATGTAAGTTGATTTATTTTCCTTTTATGTGTCTTGTCCACTAGAATGTAAAGTTAGTGAGGCTAAGTGATTTTACTCTGTTTTGTCTATATTGTACCCAGCACTATAGAGCAATGCCTGATTCATAGTAGGAACTCAATAGTTAAGGAAAGAAGGAGAGAGAGAATAAGATGAATATAAGGGATCTATGTTATGTTTATACTTCATTCTTATAAAAATGAGATCACAGATGTGAAAGCTACTTTGACAGAAGCTAGAAGTGCTTTTGTGGTGGAAGTATTTATGTAACTTTTGGAAGTTAGAAATTAGCATATACCAAATGGTTATTATTTTCTTTCTTATCTCATTTTCATGGCTGAATGGATGAAGCCCACAGATGAATTAAATAATAAAAATACCCCAATATCAAAATATTCTGAATATATTTTTAAGGAATAACCAAGGATTGGATGTGGAGTAAGAGAGAAAGGAAGAATTGAAGATAATTACAAAGTACTGGATCTGAATAGCTAGAAAGATGGTTTTTGTTCAACAAAGTAGGGAAGAATCAATAAACATTTGTTGAATAAATGAATGAGTGAATGAATGAATGAAAAATTATAAAGAATTTTTGCAGTGTGCTGCTTGGTAAAAGTCGTAAATGGATCTTGAGATTTCTCTGAACATCCTAACCAAGGGCAAGATTGAATTCTGAGTCAAACTTTGAGGAATAACAGGAGAAAGGAGTCCATTTTTAGTTTATTTCAAGATTTTAATTTCAATGTAAACTCTTTTCAGTGAGTGCCTCCTATTGTACATAGATTTTTTTAGGTCTTCTTTCAAAGCGAGCTAAAGAAAGAAAATGAATAGCCAAATTACCTTTCTTTTTTCCTTAGTATGGACTCTTGACTACAGCTGGCTCTTGTTTTCATTTGCAGAAAGGAGACGGCTAAAGAAGACAGACATTCCACTACTACACAGGCTCCTGCAGGGACCCTCCAAAAAGAACGCCCGCATTTTCCTCATGGATAAAGATACAGAAGAAATTAGCAGTGATGTATGAAAACCATCTCCCTGAGTCTGTCTTAGCCTCCTCCTGACTGGGCACCTCTCACAAACACATTTCTGCTTTCCTTTTTGTGTGTTTTATTTTCAGGTGGCTCAATACATTAACTTTCATTTTTCTCTCCTGGAATCCATCCTTCAGAGATTAAATGAAGAAGAGAAAAGAGAGATTCAAAGAATAAGAACAAAGTAAGTCAAGAGCATGCATACTGGGGTGCTTGTTCCTTTCATAAGTTCAATGAACTAAAGGTGTCCAAATTTTAATTCTCTTTTTCTCCTTTTTGTTTTCAGATTCAGTACAGAAAAGGATATGATACAGAAATGTCTTCGAAGTAAACAGGTAGTAAAAACAGAGACGACAGTTTAGTGACCGCTATTGCTAAAACACTTCAACAAAATCAGAGAGATGTTACTATTTAATGAGTGTATCCACTCTATACTTGCATTCATGCAAATATATATGAACTCGAATCTGTAGAAAACTGAATGTTGAAAAAGCTTGTCTCTCTCACTGGTGATGAGGTTCACAGTGGAACTGAAATGAGCTTGAATTTAGTTTCAGTAACTGAAATAAGCTTGGATACTGTGTATTCCAAATAGCTTTAATAGAGAAACAATGAACTGGAATTTAAATGGCATCTTCAACTTCACGCAGTTTAAATCTCATTTAGCTTGAACTGTCAAGAGAACTGGAATATCAACAACCAACTCTCAGAAAGGATTCAGAAGTCAAAGCTGCCAGCTCCTGAAATAAAACAGAAGCATATACTTACCCTACCAAGAAATCTGATGGTGACAGTCTTATAGCTCCTTGAAAACGCTAATATTTTCATAAAATCTAGAGCTGTCTTTCTGTAGGTAGGTGACTTTTGAAAATCTGAAGCATCAGAGCTATAAATCCTTTGGGAAGGAAAGGATTGTGGACTCTTAAGAGTAATTTTCTCAACCTGCACCCCTTTTTTTGCTGTTTTACCTGATGACTTTCTTAAGGATGTTTTTAGGTCAATTGAACTAGTTTTCTTTATTTTTCCAAACATATATACCACAGAGACTTCACATAGTTAGTCAGCTTGGCCAAGACTTGGCCCACAGTACCCGTTGTTACTGAATGAATACAAAGGGATATGCAAAGCTCTAACAGCTGAATCTAGGAAAGGAATCTGGAGCTCTGCTCTTTTTCTCTAAGACATCTCATTCTACAAAACGGTGCTCAAGGTATTTACAAGTTGCTAAACCAATTTGGAACAAAACACAAAACACTGAGAATGGCACAGTCTCATCTGTGTTTTTATTTATGAACTCTATATTAAAATGGAGTTCTATGCAGCTTTCTTCCATTCTGGAAACTACTTTCATTTGCATTTCTCATATCCATTGTATGAAACTGGGTTTCGGCTAGATCCCCAGTAGGGGGTGTGCAGGAGGCAGCTGATCAATGATTCTTTCAGCATAGATGTTTCTCTCCCTTTCCCTTTCTCTCTGAAATCAATAAAAATATTTTTTAAATAAATAAACTTAAAGTACCATCAAGTACCTGTCATAAATATGACAAAAGATTTACCTTTAATATATTGAAAGTCTACAGAATCCGTAAGAAAAATATCCAAAGTGTCATATAGAAAAAAAAAAAGGCAGATGAGATGTAAAGTAAAATCACAGAAGAGGAAATGCAAATGGCTACTAAGTATATGAAAAAGTTGTATCTTAACATAATCAATTAATCTGTGTCCAGTTAGGAGACAGAAACCACACAGTCATTGAAACAGTGGTGTTTACTATAAAGGATTATTAAACTGTGCTAGAATAACTAAAAGATGGGAAGAGAATGCTAAAGGGTTGCCTATGGCTGAGGAAGAGTGCTCCAAAAAGGAAAAGCGTGGAACGAGGGATTCGGAATTCACTGGAGAAGGTGCGGTTGCAGCCCACTGGTTGGAGGAGAAGTTGGCTGGGTGCCCACACCAAGCAGGGCCACAGTCACAGGGCAAGCAAGAAAACAGCCTCTGGGAGGTGGACCAGCTGGGGCGGATGGGCAGGTGGGCAGGTGTGCAGAGAGACCTGGGACTTCGCTGTAGGTGCAAGGCTCAGATCACATAGGGTCTGTGTCTGGAGGTCCCCAGGAAACAGTTTAGAGGAACAGGTAAGCCGAGGCTGCAGGGTCGGCAGAGTCAGGAATGCTGCTAGGATTGGGAGCTGGAAGGGCCTCCTTTGAGGAAACCCAGGACAGCTCTGTATGATTTGGTTCTGTGGCATCTTTAAGGCTGCGTGGGATAAAGGCCGGGCAAGTGCTTCACCAGGTGGCCAGCCCACAGGGCCCTCTCGGAACAGGCACCAAGTTGAGGAGAAGGTACAGAGGGCAATGATTTGAGTAGGGCACAGGCCTGCACTGGGGCTCCAGGCTAGGCCACCACAGCCCCAGTCAAAAACTGGGAAAGCAGTGGGGGAAATAAATGCTAGAGAAAGCTGCAAGCCACCGGCAACCAGCACTGGGCGGAACAGTGGAGAGAAGAGTCCGCCACCCAGCCAGCCACTAGCAATCAGGAAAGACAGGCTTCCTCCTACGGTGCTTCTCCAGTGCCCTCTGCTGGCAAAGCATGGCATCCAAGCTGCAAGAAAACATATTTAAAGGGTCCATTTCACAAAGCTGACAGCAAAGAATGAATTTGGAACAAAGAGGCAAAAATAACCGGCATGTCAACAAAACACTAAGTAAAGAAAAGTAAAATATACTTTTTGGCCTATTAAATCAGTAAATATTAAGAAGGAACAATAGTAAATACTCAACAAATTACAATGAGATGGGCTCTCAAACTACTGTAGAAATACAAATGTATATAACTTGAAAGCAATTAAGCTATAATTTTCTATTATAATTTTGTTTTTAGAATCTTATATTGAAATAATCAGTCATACAAAGACATGCAAATAAACTTACTATATTTCTATTTATTGTTGTCAAAAGAAACAAATAGCTTAAATGTCAAACAGAAAAAAGATGAAAAAAAGAAATACTTATCCATAAATGTTATGCAGCTATTAGAATTGTTCCCAAATAAATTTTGATTATAGGAGTAAATTCTCCTTATATACCTATACAAGACTACACACACAAATATTCTAAAATATTTCCTATCCATAAAATATGTGCTTACATGTGTGTGAACACTGGTATTTGTACATACAACTCACAAACTGAAGACATGTTAAATGTGGTTTTGTCTGGATTATAGAATTAGCGATGATTCACTTTTTAAAATTTTTATCTGCTTATTAAATACTAGAGGCCCAGTGCACAAAATGAGTGTATGGGGGGGGGGTGTCACTCAGCCCAGCCTGCACCCTCTCCAATCTGGGACCCCTTGAGGGATGTCTGACTGCCTGTTTAGGCCCAATCCCGGTGGGTGGATATTCCTCTCACAATCCAGGACTGCTGGCTCCCAACTGCTCGCCTGCCTACCTGCCTGATTGCCCCTAACCACACCCCTACCAGCCTGATCAACACCTAACTACTCCCCTGCCAGCCTGGTTGCCCCCAACTGCCTTCCCCTGCAGGCCATTTGTGTGCTGGAGTGATGGTCAACTTGCATTTTACTCTTTTATTAGATAGCATTTTATAATGAATATGTGTTACTTTTTAAATGAGGAAATGGAAAAGCTATGATTTAAAAAGTTGCCAACAAAAAATAGCAAGTACATGCAAAGAGAGTTCTACTACATGCAAAAAAGTTCAACTAAATTATTTAAGTGAGACATTAACATCACTTTTGTGGCAGTTTGAAAATGTATCCATAGTGTCTTTGTACTCCCTCTTTCAAGAGAATAGCCTAATATTCCTCATCTTACAAATGGATTGGACTTAGTGACTCAGTTCCAATGAATAGAGGAAAGTGGAAGTGACAGCATGTAACTTTGGAGACTAGGTCATCAAATCACTGTGGCATCTTCCTTGCTCACTCTCATGGACCACTGGCACTGGGGGAAGTCAACTACCATGTTCAGAGCAGCCCTGGGGAAAGGCTTACATGAGGAGAACAGAGACCTTTTGCCAAAAGCCAACAATGAATTGAGGTCTTTCATTCATAGCCACATGCATGGGCCATGAGATAACCTAAGTCAACCCTTCAGATGGTTACATCCCTGTCTAATAGCTATAACCTCCTGAGAGACCCTGGCCCAGCTGCCTGTTGGCTCCTTTAACTTCGTCTCACAAATCCTCAATTGGATTGAGATCTGGTGATTGTGGGGGCCACCTAAGCAAAGTAAAGTCTCCCCCATATTCTTGAAAGCACTCCTGCGCAATACGAGCACCATGGCATGGCACATTGTCTTGTTGGAAGAAGCCATCTCCATTAGGATACACCATCAACATGATAGGGTGAACTTGATCAGCAACAACACTTAGGTATATTGTGCTATTCAGACATTTATGATGATCTGACCCTCAACTTCAGCATGAAATTATAGCTAATTTGCCCACCAATGTCAGGTGGTCATAATAATCTGTTCATTCAGTGTATATAGTGCAAAGATGAAAGACAAAATACTTATGAAAATAACTTTATTACAAAGCACACTTCATTCCGTTCTTTGATGATCATTTTTAGAAGTATAGACAGAAGCTCCAGTTGAATTTGGGATATTTTTTATTGTAAAAACCCAGCAGCCAGTTTCCAGTGGATGTGGCAGCCCATTCCATCTACCCGAGGCTCTTCAAAGATGCCTTGACTTCCCATTTCTGTTGCTGATTCTAAGAAGCAGAAAGGTTATGTGGGGAATGAAGAATGAAAGTGGGTTGTACAATAAGTAGATTTCTCTGATGAGAAGAAGAGGAGAATTCAGTGTAGACTGGCTAGTGTTCTTGAGCAATGCTGTGAGTAGCTGAAAAATAATTGCTGGTTTGAATATTAGACATGGGTTTCATTATTCATGCAGAACAAAATGCAGATCTCAGCCATCATCTTACAGTGACATTTCTGGAATCATTTAGCCTCCCAAGAGAGACTGGCACTTTTCCATCAGTTTGGACTCCTAAGGGAAAAAAGGAAATAAGCACATCTATGAGAGAGGGGAAAACACACAAATAAAAACATTACACAGCTCTGAATATAGAACATCTCTAAGGCTTCCCTATTGCATTCCTGAGATGGGCTCTGAGTGCCTGCTTCTCTTGGTCTTAGAATTTCTCACAGGCCCAGTCCCTTAGCTTAAGGATTTAATTAACTGCAATGTTTCTCCCACTTTCAGGATCCCAGACCTGTAATAAATAAAAATTGGCTGCCTCCTCACAGAAAAATGAGATGCTCTGGCTGCAAGACAAAATGGACAATCAACGTATTTCTCACTGAATTTTAAAACTGCTCTAGGCTAATTTTGTGCTAAATCATCGCATAGCCGAGTACAGGAACTCAAGAGAAACAAACCCATAAAATAGATCAGAATATCTCTACCCCTTCATATATACTACTGTAGACCTCTACATAAATTTCAGCAGTTTTCCCTAATTTTTACCTTCTAGATGTTTTTCAAACAAAAATTATTTGTGATAAATAAAAGTGGGATTTTTTTTTAGCAAAGAATCCCCAGAACTCCACTGCTAAGATACACACACACACACACACACACACACACACACACACACACACACACGGAATAAATGACTTACATTCCTAAGAGCCCCTAGGAGCCTGTGGAAAATATTAAAAGTCTATTAATTTAGTCCTCCTTCCTGCCCTCAAACAGTACCACACCTGAGTTATCTAGAGAGATTGGAATTTATTCAGGCTCATTTTTAAAAATACCTCTGGAGTTGAAGTATGGTTCATTTCTTTGGTAAACCATGACTTTTACATCAATCTTCATAAGAACTTTCCCATAAGCAACCTCAAGATTCTCATATTTAATCTTGTTCATTTTCTCTGAATCTAACAATATTGGGGGAACTCATATTCCTACATATCAGTCTTTCCTGACCTTCCAGGAAACTATTCCTTAGTTTCTTGGTAAATTTCTAATTCGTTATAACAAATGCTGGGGAAGGAAGAAAGAATTTTTTGGTAAAGATAAGGAAGAAGGGAGGCTCTGGAAACGATTACTATAATAATGAAGAATGCCCTGAATGAGATAACAAGGGATAATTCCACATTTTGAGATAAGGCCCAAGCAAGATTTTGAAATACAAAATATGGACTTATCTGAAGGAATGTAGATAACGGAGAAGAGAAAGAGGAAACATCTTTCTTACCCTGAGACCAAATCAGTCATTCTTTGATTTCCCATAATGCTGAACACATTTGGAGATTGCTAGCATGTCACCCTTCCTAAGACTTTGGGGTAAACATTACCAGTTTATTTCTCCATATCCTTTGGGACATATTTTTAAATCCTTTTTCCAATCTGGAAACTCTTTGGACATAATTTGCCAATATACTTTTAATATGTGTTGTCTCTCATCTTTTCCAAAATTACAATTCAATAACAGTAAAAATGTAGAAAAGTTTTTAAAGAATCAATCCCACATCAATGTAAGAGACATTGATGAACTTCTGGGAAACCAAAAGAAAGCCTTTGGTATGATATTAACTGGTATACCAAAGTGCAGAAACAGGAGCTCAGAAGAGTAACGTGAAGAGGTGCACCAGCACTACAAGACCAGAGAGTCATTGATTCTGAGCTTTTTTGGCTCTTGTCTGCTGCCTAGCCTATTTTTAAAACTTCCTAAAGATTCCTGAAGCCACCACTATCAATAAATTTTTACTTAAGTTAGCTATGATTTGATTATTTACAACTGAAGAATTCCAATTGACATAGCATCATAAATACTGTGCAAATATATGGATAAAATAGTATTAAAAGATATGAGGACCCAGAAAGCTGATCTCCCTTGTGACCATTTGAAGAAATACATCAACCCAGCTGGTGTGGCTCAATGGTTGAGCATTGACCTATGAACTTGGAGATTACAGTTTGATTCCTGGTCAGGGCACATGCCAGGGTTGTGGGCTTGGTCCCCAGTGGATGGCATGCAGGATGCAGCCCATCAGTGATTCTCTCTCATCATTGATGTTTCTATCCTCTCCCTCTCCCTGGTCTTCAGAAATCAGTTTTGTTGTTTTTTTTTAAAGAGCCCTGACCGGTTTGGCTCAGTGGATAGAGTGTCAGCCTGTGGACTGAAGGGTCCCAGGTTCGATTCCAGTCAAGGGCATGTACCTTGGTTGCCGGCATATCCCCAGTAGGGGATGTGCAGGAGGGAGATGTGATCAATGTTTCTCTCTCATCGATGTTTCTAACTCTCTATCCCTCTCCCTTCCTCTCTACAAAAAAAATCAATAAAATATATTTTTAAAAAAGAAAAATACTATACAAAAATAAACTTGGCCAAACTTTAGAGATGATGCTTAGTTACCTATAATAAACAGTTTAGAAGTAATTCTAATAAATTTTAATTAACATAATATTTTTTTAGATAACTTCTATTATCTCCTTAGTTTGGGAAGAAATCCTAAAAGAAAAGAGGAGGAAGGGGAGGAAAAGGAAAAATGCTTGGGCTCTTCACCTATTTGGTTGAAGATTACTATTAGGCATAAAGTATGAGGAAAAGCACACAACAATCTTGCTGTCATGCTAATGATGAAACAGATGGAGCAAGCACAATTCACACTCAAGAGCAAGAACCTATTCTTGGGAATGCCCAGGCACATGCTCTTCTGCAAAAGTGCTTATTTGTGCGGCTATGGGGTTGTGACTCAGGTAGGGACATGCTTTCTGAATACTTCACAAAAAAGTAAAGAGGCTTCAAAATAACTAAATAAATTCTAGTGTAGGTGGTTATTTTTGTTTTGTGTATCGTCTAGTCTGGGAGTCGGCAATTTTTTTTTCTGTAAACAGACAGATAGTAAATATGGAGGGTTTTACAGCTACTACATTCTCTGGCACAACTTTATTCTGCAACTACTCAATTCTTTTATTGTAGACAGAAAGCAATGGTAGACATTATGCAAATAAATGGGCATGCCACGTCCCAATACAGCTGTATTTATATAAACAGGAAGTGGAACCAATTTAGCCTGAGGGCTGTCATTTGCCTACTCTTTACTTGACTATGGATATATGACTTATAATATAATGCACACAATATAGCTGAATAGGTAGAAAAGAGCTACTGAAGGTAACTAGGCATTCATGAAAAATGTTACCTGTAAAAACATTTTCCTGGGCCATTACTAACCTTAGCCCTAGTCCTAACAGCCTCAGCTGGTTTTACAGTTTTGACTATAAAGGCTGCTTTATTATTATTTTCTAACTTTATCCTTGCATTTTTCTACTTAGATGCTATTAGCTACTGTATCCGAGTTTCTGCTCATCAAGTCATGTCCATCCCAACTCCTTTCTACTAATTTACATGACTCTTCTGTGTCACCATGAAATTTAGGACACACAACTTAATCATCTTACCAAAAGTCATTTACTTGTTAATTATATGCAATTACATTAATTACTGAAAACAATTGCTGGTAGGCAGTCCAGTGTGTATGCACAGAGAGATACTCTGTTCTGGCATTTGTTCTTCCCTCTCTTTTCTCCAATCCCTAATCTAGTGATCTGCCTACTGAGAATATAAAATGTTTATGTTTCCTAGTTAAAACCCAAATTACATTTAGTGACTTTTCCTGACTGTGCCCTTGAAAATTTCTAGAACAAAACTACAGTTTGCTCAGACAGATCTTTAAACTGTTATTTCTTTAAAATGTCTCTGTGTTTCCAAGGACACCATTTATTCACAATTATCAAAATTTTCAATTCACCTTCTCTCTCTCACTCCCAATCCTAAACATCCCTAGTACATCTGGTGGCATGACCTTTGTATGCATCTATAATCATGTTTAACCTTCCTAGTTTCCTCAAATTAATTAAATATTAACATATCCTAAACCCAATTACACCAGTCAATCTAGACCAGCCATTTTCAATCTGTGTGCCGCAGAATTTTTAAAACATGCAATACCTGACTAGTTAGTCAAGGGCACTGACCTCTTTTCCCTTAGATTGTCAAATTAAAAAATTATAATAGCCAAAACAACAATGGCTGCCAATGTGAATACCCTGTCTTTAAAAAAAAAACAAAAAACACAACACATATTTTTATTGATCTCAGTGAGAAAAGGAGAGGGAGAGAAATAGAAGCATAAATGATGAGAGAGAACCATTACATGCCCCTACTGGGGACCAAGCCCACAACCCAGGCATTAAACCATGGCCTCCTAGCTCATAGGTCAACGTTCAATCACTGAGCCACTCTGATCAGGCATGAATGCCGTATCTTGAATCATAAATATATAGGTCATATAATAGATTGCATCTTATTGGTCATGTTGCATGTTTTGTCTGATTGGTTAATTCTTTGGACCAGAAATTCTTATATACAAGTATAGGCAACTGTGTTTTTTTTTAAGTCAGATTAGAGCAAAAAGGTAAGTAATTACTATTATTTTCTTGTAATCAATCAAGATTATACCTGTTTTTTGGTCACATATGCAAAAAATATATATTTTATATATGCTGCAGAATTTTAGTAATACTTTATGTGTGCCATGAGATGAAAAAGGTTGAAAATTGCTGATTTAGACTGATTTTTTTCCTAATCCACTACATATTGTAATGTAGAAAAGAGAGGGTTTTTTTTTTAACTTTAGTAAGTCCTAAGAGTGCTAAGAGAATAGACAAGGAAACAGGAATACCTTTTCTTGGAAACATGTCTCACGTTTTTCTGCTTGGCAACACATCTTCACCAGCTGAGTAAAATTCACAATAATTGGTTGCAACTGCATCTCTGTTGCATATGGACTTTGCTTCACAAGGTTGCTGAGGAGTCTGAATCAGAAATGAGTTGCAAAAATAAAAGCACCCCTGATTTCTATAAGAATAAACTCAAAATAGAGTAAAGATTCAAATGTAAGACTTCAAACCATAAAAGTCTTAGAAAAAAGCATACGCAGTAAAATCTCTGACATCTCTCTTAGCAATATTATTTCTGACATGTCCTCAGGCAAGGGAAAATAAGCAATAAATAAATAAATAGGAGTATAATGAACTAAAAAGTTTTTGCACAACAAAGCATAAAAAGAAAAGATAGTCTACTAATTGGAAGAAAACATTTCCCAATGACACATCCAATAAGGGTGTTAATAATCCAAAATTTAGAAAACAGACAACTCAACATCAAAATAACATACAATACAATTAAAAAGTGGATTTGACATTTTTCCTTAAAAGGACATACAGATAACTGATAGATATATGAAAAGATGCTCAACATCCCTAATTATCAGAGACATGCAAATTAAAATCACAATGATATCACCTCACACTGGTCAGAATAGCTATCATCAGTAAATCAACAAACAAATATTGGTGAGGATGTAGAGAAAAGGGAACCCTGATACTCTGCTGGTGGGAATTCAAATTGGTGCAGCCACTGTGGAAAATAGTGTGGAATTTCCTCAAAAAATTAAAAATGGAACTGCCTTATGACTCAGCAATTCCATTTCTGGGCATATTTCCAAAGAAATCCAAACCACTAATTTGAAAAAATATATGTATCTCTATATTCATTGCAGCATTATTTACAACAGTCGAGCTAGGAAGCAACTCACATGCCCATCCATGCTACATATATACAAGGGAATATTATCCAGTCATAAAAAGAATGAAATCTTACCACACGTGACAGCATGGATTGACCTGGAGGGTATTATGTTAAGTGAAATAAGACAGAGAAAGGCAAATACCATATGATTTTATTTCTATGTGCACTCTAAAGAACAAAACAAATAAAATTGAAATACTCATAGACACAGAGAGCAGACTTGCGGTTGTCAGAGGGGAGGATTTTGGGAGACTAAGTGAAAGAGGTGAAGGGATTAAGAAGCACATATTGTTAGCTGCAAACTAGCCATGGGGATATAAAGTGTAGCATAGGGAATATAGTCAATCATATTATAATAACTATGTATGGTGCCAGGTGGGTACTGGGAATATTGGGGGGAACACTTTGTAGATTAAATGATTATCTAACCACTATACTGTACATCTGAAAGAAAACAATGATACATGCTTTTAAGCTAAAGAATTATCTTAAGTATAATTTTATAGACTGATAAAGGAATCTATGTACTATGGAAAAAATAAAATAAAGTCACAAGCCAAACATTCAAGAACTCCAATTTTCTATGGGCACTAAATAATTAAAATGCCTTATTGTCTTTTAAAAAAGAGAAGAAGGCAGAGGTCTGGGAATGAGAGCAGGGATATCAGGATGTCATGCTAGCTCTCTTCAGCGTTACAGATATAAAGGCCACCATTTCTATAGCTGGGACTCTGTGCCACATGGAAGCTGGACCCCACAAACAACTATGTCACATACTTGTTATAAATTTGCAGTTGACTTACCTCTCCTGCCCTTTTCAACCCTTCCCCACTATGATCTATCTCTCTCAATCTGACTGCTTTTATTTAAAAAATATTTCCTTTAATACTTTCTATTCTTTTAGTTTAAAATGTTTAATTTTCCTTTTTAATATATTACTAGAAGCCCGGTACATGAAAATTCCTCAGCCCATCCTGTTCCCTCTCACAGTCCAGGATCCCTCACTCCTTACCACCCGCCTGCTCATTGTTCCTTACTGCTTGGCTCACTGCTCCTTAGCGCTGCCTCAGAGACAGGAGAGGCTCCTGCCACTGTGTCTGTGCTTGCCAGCCATGAGCCTGGCTTCTGGCTGAGCAGTGCTCCCACAGTGGGAGTGCACTGACCACCAGGGACAGCTCCTGCATTGAGCGTCTGCCCCTGGTGGTCAGTGTGTGTCATAGCGACCAGTTGTTTAGGCTTTTATTATATAGGATATTTTATTTTATTAGTGGGTACAATAGACTTTATTTATTTATTTTATTGCATAAAGTATTACAAAGATTAGTACATATGTCTCTTTTTTCCCCTGCCCTTCCCCCAGCCTCCCCTACCCCCCAGTGTTTTGTGTTCATTGGTTATGCTTAAAAGGATATTTTATTTTTAATTTTCAATGCCATCAACTTGTTTTCAGTTTTTCATTTATAGGGTATTAATCTTTTCTTTTCATCAGATTTATGCACCATTTTATATACTGTCTTTATATACTGTCTTAAATCTTCGCATTTCAACTCAATAGTTTTTATGATTGGACTTGAAATTCTTTTTCACCTATTCCTTTTTATTTTCTCAGTCTTAGTCTATGACTTTAACTTCTATTTTCCCTTTATCATCCTGCCGAATATTTTCTTTTCCCTCCATGAGTCCCTTCCCTTGTTTTTTGCTTATTCATTCATTTGTTGTATTGTGTGTGTGTGTGTGTGTTTGCATGTGTGTGTGAATTTATGCTTTGATGACCAGCCAGTATTATATAAGGTGAGACCAAGGGAGAGAGCCCTTGAAACTGTACTGGGAAGTTGGAGGGTTTTTTCCAGCCTGGGCTTTGACTCCCTATGTGGATCTACCCAGGATGGTTCAGAAATGTCCATAATAACTGTATCTATGTTAATTATACAGAGAACACAATGAATTCCCTGGAATAAGGATGTTTCCTAATACTTCATACTTCGTATCTAGTCCTTATATGAAGAGTTCCATGTTTTACAAATAATAACCAGTATTATAACCCTTTGGTTAGGCACACTAACAGCTAGATGTTGGCAGGTAAGCACATATTCTTTGGCCCAGACTGCTTGGGTACAAATTCCAGCTCAGCAACATAGCTACCTTTTGCAGGACCTCCTATCGGGTCTTATTTCCACAGCCTCAGTTTCCTCATAATTAAAATGAAGTCACAACATTACCTAGCTCATACATCCTGTGGTAAGAATTTAGTGAGATGACATACATAAAGTGGTGCCTTTCTATGCCCAGAGAACTTCCTCAAGAGAAAGCAAAGCCTGCACTCTAGAAGTAAAATAGACCTCTTTCTCCTCATATTTTCACATCAAGCTTGGGTTAAAGAAAAAATGATTAACTCAATGTTACTGTGTACTTTGGGTGTTTATTGGAAAGTCTGAAAGTCTAGTTTGTGATCAGGTCACCTTGGGAAATGAAGACAGGACTTCAAAGGTCAGCTGGCTACTGAATTGCAAGTACTGTGATAAAAAACAAGGGACAACCTTGTGCTTGCTAATCATGAGAAAGAGTTTATTCCCAAGGCAACATAGCCTCACTTGGAAAATTGATATTGTTGGATTAATAATATTTATATCTTGTACCAGCAATACTTAGAGTAAACAAATGAATTACAAATAAACTATCAGGTCTAATGCTCTTGCGTGAGAAAGAGCAAGGAGGACCAGGGCCATGTGGGAAGGGCAGGATGTATGGTGGACACTATAGGGGAACTGCCCCACTGTGAGGGGTTGGAGGACTTTCAATGCATCTTACTGACTCAGAGAAACCAGAATTTAACCCTTTGGCTTTTCCTAGGGCAGTCACCTTTTGTTGATGCCAAATGGGCTTTTAATATCACATCCATCCACAGCAGACTTTATTCTAAGGGAGAATGTCTGGACCATGGGGATATCTTGGCTCTAGGCTCAAGAATGGGGTGAGGTAAAGAGATGAATGATTGATGCCACTAAGATATTTCGTTGTCTGCAGCAGCAAAGAAATAGCCCCTTTTCTAAGACCTGATCATATGTGTTCCATTCCATCTATCCATATATATGGGAGAGGGAGAATTTGGGGAAATGTAAGTCACTTGTGAGGTCTTAATCACCATGCTTTTGGTAGCCAGGGGCAAGAGCAGCTGCCCTAGGTTTGTGTGTGTTGCATGAGCTATTTCTAAGGCTAAGATGGTCATGCCTCAGCCACCTCAGTCACAGTTGGAAGTCTAAGTAAGTCTCCCAGATTATCTGTCATCATTCTGATGCTTCTACATCCCTACTCTGACCCATCTCCTACTCTTATGGCCCTCTCTAATCCATCCTCTGTCTCCTTTGTAACTTTAAGCTTTCTCATTTAAAAACCTCCCTATATCCACAGACTCTTCTTAACTTCTTTTTCTTGCTCTATAGGAAAACATGGCTCCCCAGAGGAAGCAGCTTCCCTAAGCTTTAAAAGAAGGCTATTTTTACTTGAATTCCACTTACCACCTAGTTTTCTTTTACTACTTCCAACACATCCCTCCTACAATGTCTTTTAAAAGCCATAGTTTCTTCTAAGCATATGTCATCAAGTTTATAATATCCCCCATCCCTATCTATTCCTGCCACACATGAGAAGCTTAGTCATGCCACCTAATTTTTTATGGCCTCAGACCCAATAAATTGCCTCACTTTCCATCATATCTTGATATTCATCATTGTCTGTAGTTTCAACAACTACATTAATAATTCACATGAGACAGATTGATTACAAAAATGGACCCAATTGTCCATATTTCTCTCTATCCTTGCCCTTTACATGTGACTTTCTAACTCTGCTTATCAAGAAGTAAAGTCTATTTCTATATCTTTTTAATCTGGTACTACAGAATCTTAGTGAATTATATGGCCCAGATAATGATAAGTTAGAACAAGCTAAATATATTATTGCAGGACTTCTCTAACTTCCATTGTTAATGGAAGGTATACATTTCTGAGAAGAGCAAGGATCAAACTTATTTGATCATGGTACCCTATTTTTATGTACTTCTATGTCAATATTTTCTGATTAATAGACTTCAATCTCATTTTCTGATCAAGTTTGGGCAGCACCCATGATAGCCACAATTGCAGAATTGCATAGTATTCTCAATTCTACTTGGTCTCCTAACATAATATTTAGCAGCTCCATTCATTATGCAGCACTTAATATCTGCACCTGCTTTATGGTTCTTTATACCTGCTCTTTTGTTGGCAGTAATGAACAAATTTAACAAAAATTCTTACTTTTGCTTTTCAATTCGGATGTCCTCCTCTTGAGCTTTGCACAAGTCCTTCTTAAGGCTGATAATTTGGTCACAGGATAAAAGTGGAGAAATATAAGTTCCATCAACTTGCAGATCATCAAGGCATAGCTTTCTGAAGGCATAGGAATCATCACAACAGTGACCCACACCAGCATTGATAGGCTGTGTCTCATGTCTTCTGCATAAAGCTCCAAGAATTAGCTTAGCCTTTCCCAGAAGAGAATTAAAATAAGAGCCATTAGATTTGTGGTTGTTACTTTCTTACCCATAGAATACAATATTTAAGTATTCTCATATTCTAGTGCTTTTATTTCACTGTTTGGGAGGAATTAAGAGTCAAGTGCACCTAGTTCTGAGACTTGGCTTCCCTCATTCTATCATCCTCAAGTTGAGTTCACCCTATGAATCTCTATATCTGGCTGCTCATCTCTGTCCTTTATCATATCCTTTAATCAACTGATAAACATTAAGGGACAGAATTATTAGGCTGTATGAACAGGTCATACATGTATCCTGACATGAGATTGCTTGCTGACGGTTAGAGATTAGAACTTCAAGAACAGGTAAACATGAAGTCACGGATGTACTTACCGCATCCTCCATGCAGACAAACTGCTGTTCATCACTCAGAGGGCAACATTTGGTGGCGGCAGCTGCCATGTTCTTTGTGAACATAACCAATTCTTGAGCAGATAGTTGTGGGGCTTTCTTAGTATAATGGACCAGGAGCCTGAAAGAATAAGTTCCCCTTACAATGACTGTGTGCCCAAAATGAAGAATTCTGCAGAGTTTTCCTCAATATCTGACATTGTCTCTGATTGAGGTTAAACATGGCATTAAACTGGGTTTAATTCTATACTTTCAGTCCTTGTTCCAATAGTCCAGTGGCTTATTCAATACATCTGGCATTCTCTTCCAACCTCACACATTGTAATGTTAACCATGTTGCCTAGAGAAGGGTTCTTCGAAGAAACACTGTCACTCTGGGAAATTTCTCTCTTGCTTTCATGTGACCTCATTTATATGGAACATTAGTACTATGCCCCTAATTACACTAGTATTCAGTAAAATCCTATTTTTATGTTTCTGTTTACTGGGAAGATTCAGTTTTATATATTTTTTTCTCTCTCAATAGGTAACATTTGGGAAAAATCAATTTCTTTCATGTACAATGTAGAGACATGTGAATATTCATAACAGTTTTCAAATTGTTTCTGTTAAAACTGTATCTTTAGGAATATAATTTGAATAACTTGGTCTTGTCATACTCTGAGGACTTCAGTAATTGTTATCTTCAGGGAAAAATAAATTACAAAAGTTTTGCTCCACACTGATCTATCTTTTTCTACTTCTCAAGGATAACTATGATAGCTAATTTGGATTGCTGCAAAATCAGATGTGAACAGGTTCCAAAATAAGTATACGCACAGACCATTCAAGCTGTTATTAGTTGCCTGCAATGTGAAAGAATAGGTACTACAGCAACAATCAGGAAATAATCACTAGGGGTCACACTCTGGTGGGGAAAGAGACAAATACACTTGGCAGAGTGAGAGGAGTGTGTATGCTGTAGCTGCACATAGAATGTAAGTGCACATGGAAATTGGACAGGCCTCCTGGAGGAAATAACATGCGAGTTGAGATCTGACAATAACTAAAAATGAGCTGGGTTGAGAGGAATGAAAGTGGAAGGAGAGCCTTTTGGAAGTCATTGAATATGATTTTCTCCTCCTTGGTTGGGGGGTAGCTGTAGAGAGGCGAGGAAAGAGAGCTTAGTAACAGAATTAGATTTACACTGTTTTTAACATAATCATGGTTGTTGTATAAAGAATAGACTGGAGGTGGGCACAAGGCAATATGAGTGAAGAAAAAATCTGAAGGCCATTCTATTAATTTAGGTGAGAGATGGTGGTAGCCTGAACTAGGAAAGTGGGAATTGAGGGATATAAAGAGAGATTTTTAAAGAGAAAGACTCTACAGACTTGATTTTAGGAGAACAAAAAAAAAATCAGTCAATATTTGCATTTATATTATAACGGAGATTGGGGGACGGATTTAGCTATAACATCCAATAAAACAGTCAACCTAATCCAGTGGTTCTCAAATTGTGACTCCTGGGCCAGCTATATCAGCACTCCTGAGAACTTGGTAGAAGAACAAACTTCCAGGTCCCATCCCAGACTTATAAATCAGAAACTCTTGGGGTGGGGCTATATTTTAAGAAGTCCTCTAGGTAGTTCTAAAGTTTGAGAACCAGAGATCCAATCCTTAAAGTAGACATTAGCAGTTAAACACAACATAAAAGAAAAGCAATAAGCCACATATTCTCTCTGAAACAAGAACAATTTTTCTGGATCCATTAATAGTATTCTGGACATTTAAGATCAATAATAATATGGGTCACTATGTCAAACTGAACTTTGCCTCAATAATCCTTTTCTAAATAGACTATTAACATTGTGATCCTAAAGACTCCTAAAAATTGGCTTTTGATTTTTGATATATTAATCTTTGAAATACAGTGGGATTTACCAGTCTCTTTGCACATAAGAAGCTGTGTGTGTTTCCTCTGGCCATTAAGTAAGGTATCCATTCATCTGTACTCTCAGTGGTGAGGATACTAAATTTGCTAAATGGGCCTGATTTGAACTAGACACAGGGATCCTACATTAGATCTCTGTTGTAACTTTGACTCAGAATTGCACACAAAGCCCTAAGCTAAATGTCCAGGTGTGTGAGAGGAAGCCCCAGTGAGGTTGCAGAAAGGCAGCCAGGGCCTACTTGGCTCCTTAACCTCTGGGCATTGACTGAAATCTGGAATCTGGCCTTGAAAACAGAGGAAATGTTATATGAACATCTGTTATTGAGGCAAAGATAGCTAGATTAATTCTGAACTGATGTTTTCCTTAGCCTCTGAGGTTTTAAAATTGGATACAGACTCTTTGAAACTCTCAGCATCAGGAGTTAGCAAAAGTTCACTAAATAAGTATAAATCTGGACAATATCTTACAAGCATACCTGTTGTGGAAATTGCTATCTCCTAATTTCTCACGTAAATCACAATGATTTTTAACAGTTCATGGCTTTAATGAACCACTCTTTGGAACATCTCTTCCTGGAAAATAAAGATAATCAGTGTTTATCATTGTAACAATATATCTCAGGTAAGATTGCAAAACCACCTTCTATAAGAATTTAATGTAGCTGTTTTCCTAAACCCAGGGCTTTATTTACTTACTGAGTTAATAAATCTTGAAAAACATGTTTTGCTAAAACAGGAATGGCCATGTACTTTGTGGGGAAAAAGTGGGACAGTGAAATCAATATTCAGTTTTCCATGATAAAAACTCATTATGATTAAATAGCATAATTTACATGCATAAGTCAAATCAAGCCAAAAAGAGATCATTAACAGTAGTTTAAAAATATAAGTTTAATTGGTCAGTGTGTGTGTGTGTGTGTGTGTGTGTGTGTGTGTGTGTGTGTGTTTACTGGTTATCTACATATATAAAAAGGCAGTGACTGTTATGACCAAAACAACCGTTCAACTGGTCACCATGCAGTGCTAGCATAGATGCATAGACACAGGTAAAGTCTATGAGTGAACTAAGAATGAACAAGACAAATGCTTGCCTTCATGGAGCTCGCACTGTAAGAAGGTTAGGTCAGGAATGAGAATTCAAAATTGCCACCAGCACAGACCTGAGGTGCCGCTTCTCAGAGCGGCCAGAGATGCACCCAGTAGCGGACTGGGGGTGTGATTAAAGGGCTGGTGCTGATGTGAAGGCAGGGCCAAACTGGATTTTCCAGAGGAGCCAATGGCTGTCTAGGATGCAGAACTTTTGATGCTGACTGGCATAGAAACTGACCAATCAGAACCAAATCTAGGTGAACTGCAAAGACAGAACCTAAAGTGGGGGCTGAAGAGAGGTTTTAAGGGCAACAGTTGTTGGGTGTAAGGTGTAAGAAAGCAGTTCAATTTTTTAATGACCAGTTTGGCAGTATAGTGCATATGGCTGGCTATCAATCCAGATATAGGGATTATGCCTTTTTGTCTGCCAAGAACATCTCTTCCTGCTGAAAAAGGCTCCCCCCATTTAAGCAATCCTATCCTATATAATCTATTTATACTAATAAAAGGGTAATATTCTAATTAGATCGAGTCAACTGGCCATCTTCTGGATATCCGACTTCCTTTTGGACAAAGCCATGGTGGTGGGGGCTGAGGCAGAGGCAGTTAGTGGCAATCAGGCCTGCAGGGAAGGGCAGTTGAGGGTGAACTGGCCTGCAGAGGAGGGCAGTTGGGAGTGACCAGGCCTGCAGGGCAAGGCAGTTGGGGGCATTAAGCAGGCAGGCAAGTGAGTGGTTAGGAGCCAGTGGTCCTGGATTGGGAGAGAGGTGTCTGACTGCCAGTTTAAACCAGCAGTCAGACGTCCTCTGAGGGGTCCCGGATTGAATAGGGTACAGGCAGGGCTGAGGGACACCACCCACCCCTGCAAAAATTTCATGCACCGAGTCTCTAGTTTTTTTGTGTGTGTGTTTTTTTTATTTTGTTTTGTTGCTTAAAGTATTACTAAGAGTGTTAGATAAGTCTACATTTTTTTCCCTCGACCTTCCTCTAGTTTTTAATAATACTGTCTTTTTACATAAATAGCAAATATAGAGAACGAGATATAGGTAAAGAAATATGGACATGTATTAAGAAGTGGTGGTGTAATAAAAACATGCAACCTTGAATATAGTAAATACTGCACAAATCCATATTAAATCAATCAAAGGGAATCCTCAGCAATAACTGTAAATTCAGAGTTTTTGATCACACAAATTAATTCCGGTGGGAAGATACACGTGACCTTGCAGGCTGAATACTTTGGTAGGAGCATCAAACCAAGTCCCTCTGATCCTGATAGGCAGTGTTTGTTGTAGGGAAAATTTTGCCAGACATGCAAACTGTTTGCGTGGATTTAAGCCTCATCCCTGTGCTTACTGCCTGTATGGCAATAGCAACTCCTTTGAACCTTCTGAAATTCAATGCTCTCATCTATAAAACGTTGTTAGTAATTCTGGCATTACCTGATACCAAGCCTTTATGAAGACCAAATAGAACAACACTGGATATAAATTTGCTGTGTTAACTCTAACATCCATGTTTCCTTAGGTGTTATTACCATAATGATTATTGTGCAAGACTGCTGGTGATGACACCAGGGGGTGCTAAATTATAGGAGATTAAATCACTTTAACTTATCCTTCTCTCTGTGAACAGGAGAATGCTAAGTGTACCTGCTCATGCCCAGATAGGTCAAGAGATTCCCTTCACCCTCCACTCTCACCCCCAACCCACACTCCATAAATATGTAAGCCTTGGTTAGAACAAAAGCCTGTTTTCTGTTTCCTGGTAATCCCCTCCCCCCAAAAAAACAAAAACAAAAACAATCAGATTTATAAGGCCATCTGCATTTTTCATATCAAATGCATAACAGGAAATGCTGCCTATGAACAATATGATTTCTGGCCAGAAATAGGGACAGTTTTCAGGTCTGCTTGGTAGAAATAGTTGACCTTCCCAACTGGCTGTGCTGCCATATTACCTGCACCTTGCCAAGCAGACATTCACTTTAAAGAAGAGATTGTGCAGTGAAGCTTCTGGACATATAGAATCTGTAAGACAGTGACTTGCACAGAGAACCACTGGTATGATGATGTGGCTTTTGGTTTGGATTACAGTGATAGTCTATCTGTAGCGGAATTAGCCAGAACATGTATAATCATCTTACGAAAGTATGGCACTACTAACAGAACTGTATTTTTTCCTGTGCTTATAATCACTTATGAGTAACAGGTTGAACAATAAAAAGGCATTTACCCCATGGCTATAGCATTCCAGAGGATTTTCTAATTTACAGCATTTTTCCAATAACTTTTGATACACTGAATCCACTCTTAAAATCACTGGAACTGCCAACTCTGGATGTCTTCTTGAATATTCATAAAGAAACCTGTATCCATATGAAACATATTTGAAAGTAAACAGTACAATTCAAAGGCCATGCGTTTTGTCTCTAAAGCCAATTATAATTCTGAAATGTATTCAATATTTAACTGACGTTAAGACATTTAGAAACCTTAGGAGGCTGGCAGGTAATTTTATTGACTACATTTTGAGGTAAGGAAAACAAATCAATAAAATATATGTTTTTAAGTCACACAGTAGCCAAGCCAGGATGGCTCAGTAATTGACTGTCAACTCATGAACCAAGAGGTCACTGGTTCAAGTCCCAGTCAGGGCACATGCCCAAGCTGCAGACTTAATTTCCAGTCGGGGCCATGCAGGAGAGAGCGAATGGAGATTTCTCTCTCATCAATGTTTTATCTCTCTTCCTCTCTCTTATGCACAAATTCATATGCACTTCTGAATGAATAATGGAGATATTAATACTCCATCCATATCTCTAATCTTAAAATGCCACACTATGGCTTTGGGAGTAAATATTAGTTAAAATAGGAGAGGTGCCCTAATCGGTTTGTATCAGTGGATAGAGCGTTGGCCTGAGGACTGAACCGTCCCTGATTCAAATCCAATCAAGGGCACTTGTTCATGTTGTGGGCTCGATTCTCAGTAGAAGGTAGCCAATCCATGATTCTCTCTCATCACGGATGTTTCTTTCTCTCCCTCCATCTCCCTTCCTCTCTGAAATCAATAAGAAATATATTTTTAAAATAATAATTAAAATAAAATAGAAGAGCTGACCAGGTATATCATTCTGAAGCTCTTACTTAAATGACTCTAAGTCTATTAGAGCAAACACTTGACACCCACTGTATTTTTTAAAAAGTTCCTGTATTAGTTGTCAACATTTAAAAGTTAAAAACTCCAAGAATCCCTCAAAATGCAGACCTAACCACCCAAAACCTGCACCCCAATGTGGTAACATGTGGCTGGAGTTATTAAGTAACTGCCAGCTTTGGACTCCACAAAACATCTCCTGCTGGTCACAGTTCTCATTTAGTTGCTCATTCACATCATTGGCTAACCGCTGTCATCATTTAAGTTTACAACTTTATATACAATTTTAATTAATCCATAGATATAATATCCCATCATTAATATTTTAGAAAAATCTGTATTACTCTTTTTTTTTTTTTTTAGATACATTATGTTCTGTGGCCATCTGTACCACTGTTTGGTTGAAATATGTTTTATTTTTTTTTATTTTTATTTTTTTATTTTTTTTTATTTTTTACATTTTTTAAAATTATATAAAGCTTTACAAAGATTAGTACATATATCTCTTTTTCCCCCTGCCCTTCCACCCGCCTCCCTACCCCCCAGTGTTTTGTGTCCATTGGTTATGCTTAAATGCTTACACAAAAGTCCCTTGGCTGATCTGTTACCCCCCCCCCAACGTCCCTGTCCTTGTTGCTGTAATTTGACAGTCTGTTTGATGTTGCTCTGCCTCTGAGTCTATTTTTGTTCACCAGTTTATAATGGTTATTATTATCCATAGATGAGTGAGGACATGTGGTATTTTTCTTTCATTGATTGGCTTATTTCACTTAGGATTATGTTCTCCAGCTCCATCCATACTCCTGCAAATGCTAAGTGCTGGAGAGGATGCGGAGAAAAAGGGACACTCGTGCACTGCTGGTGGGAATGCAGACTGGTGCAGCCACTGTGGAGAACAGTATGGAGTTTCCTCAAAAAATTAAACATGGATCTCCCTTTTGACCCTGTGATCCCACTTCTGGGAATATATCCTAAGAAACCAGAAACACCAGTCAAAAAGGACATATGCATCCCTATGTTCATAGCAGCACAATTTACCATAGCAAAAATTTGGAAACAGCCTAAGTGCCCATCAGCAGATGAATGGATTAGAAAACTGTGGTACATCT
>PVJC01019494.1:0-30175 GCA_004026665.1 Murina feae
CCTCCCTCCCTTCCTTCCTTCCTTCCTTCCTTCCTTCCTTCCTTCCTTCCTTCCTTCCTTCCTTCCTTTCTTCCTTTGTGTTTAGAGAGCCAGAAAGAGAGAGAGAAACATCCGTTTCTGTTGTTCCGCCGATGGATGCACTCATGGGTTGATTCCTATATGTGCTCTGACCAGGGATGGAGCCCACAGCCTTGGTGGATCAGGATGATGCTCCAGACAACTGTGCTACCCGGCCAGGGCCCTTTATCCCATGCAATCTTCCCACGATGTTGGGTCGGTCCCACACAGGTGTGGGCCCAGGGAGGGGCAGTGTGAGAGGGAAACGGGGTGGGGGGAAGGGAGGCTCACCCTGCACCTACCCCTCCTGCAGCTTAGAGAAGTGCAGCCTGTCTGGGGCCCGCGCAGAGGAGGTGGCCTCGGTTCTCTCCAGCACCCAGCAGACAGCATGCCTGTGCCTGGCGTTCAACCCGCTCCGGGACCAGGGGCTGCGGTGGCTGTGTGCCTCCCTGGGCCTGCCCGGCTGCGCCTTACGGAAGCTGGTGTGAGTTCCGGGGCCCTGTGTCTGAACATGACCCTCCGTTGGTAGGGGGATGGGTCGGGTGGAGGAACAGTGGTTCCGTCACTGGGACCCATGTTACTATTATTATTTTTACTATTACTATTGTAACACTTAACACGGCATCTACCCTCTTAGGCTATTTAAAAATATATATATTTATACTGATTTCAGAGGGGAAGGGAGAGGGAGAGAGAGAGAAACAGCAGTGATTAGAGAGAGAGAGAATCATTGACTGGCTGCCTCCTGCACACCCCACACTGGCATTTGAGCCTATAACCCAGGCATGTGCCCTTGACTGGGATGGAACCTGAACCCTTCAGTCCACAAGCCAACACTCTATCCACTGAGCCAAACTGGCTAGGCCAGACTAGTTTATTTATTTTTCTTTTCTTAATCCTCACCCAAGGATATATATATATATTTCCACATCGGTTTTTAGAAAGAGTGGAAGGGAGGGAGGGAAGGGGAGAGAGAGAGAGAGAAACATCGGTGTGTGAGAGAGACATTGATTAGTTGCCTCCTGGACATACCTGAAGAGGGTCAGGGATTGAACCTGCAACCCAGGTAGGTGCCCTTGACCAGGAATTGAACCCACGACTCTTCTAACCCGGGGCCAGGACCGGCACATGCTTACCCAGCTATGGTCTGAGGCTGGAACAGGACAGGGCCCATCAGCACACAGATTCTCTGAGCATCCTGAGTGGGGGCAAGGAGACACGTGGTGACCCTGATGGGGGTGGAGCAGGGAGACACGTGGTGACCCGAGGCACGGTGGGGGCAGGGGGGCAGGGAGACACCTTGTGACCCGAGGCCAGGTGGAAGCGGGCTGTCGGCTGTGCTCCGGTCCTGGGGTATGCTGAGGCCTGAGCTGCCTTCTGCGCCCCTCTCCACCCACAGCCTCTGCTCCTGTGAGCTGGCAGCACCCAGCGGACGGCACCTGGCCAGCGCGATCCGGAAGAACCAGGGCCTGACTCACCTGAATCTGAGGAGGAACCACCTGGGCAACGAGGGTGTGAGCTCTCTGAGCGAGGTCCTGAGCCATGCAGACTGCAGCCTGCAGAGCCTGGAGTAAGTGCCCACCGCCTCGGTCAGTGGAGACGCACCGCTCTGAGGGCAGTGGGCTACCTGCATGCAGGTGGCGGTTCCTCTGTGTGCAGACGGCACAGGGGAGCCTTAGCTTGTGCTGGAGGTGGGGTGTGCACGGTGCGTGGTGGAAAGTGGGGTGACTTCTAAGTCCGGGTCCCCCTGGGTCTGATGCCTGGGGAGGCCTCAGGGATTCCAGTCAAGGAGGTGGTGACATGGCTGGAGGAGCCAGTGCCTCAGGCAGAGTCTGCAGGAAACAGCACCTGCGCCCAGGAATTCTCCTCTGTGGGTCGCTCAGCCAGGATGCCAACGAAGGGGAAGGTCGGCACCCAGGGGCGGGTGGGGGTGGTCCCCATAGACCCCACAAGCCCCGCGCTCAGGGTTTTACTGGGCACTGGTCCTGTGGATGCGCCTGCCCCGCCTGTCCTGAGACCCCAGACATTCGGGAGGAAAACAGCGGCTCATGTCCACCCGCCTGGCTCATTGGTTGAGCTTGGACCCATGAACCAGGAGGTCACGGTTCCATTCCTGGACAGGGCACTTGCGTGGTTCGTGGGCTCCATTCCCCAGCAGCGGGCATCAAGCACATCATAGCGATTGGTCAACCAATTAACTGTCTTCCCCTCCCCCCCACCCCGTGGTCAGTGCATATCATAACAAGCAGTTGAGCAGTCTTAGTATGTCATTAGCATATTACACTTTGATTGATTGAACGGCCAACTGGTCAACCAGACACTTAGCATATTAGGCTTTTATCATATAGGATATTAAAAAATCTCTTTGCTTGTAGATTTTTTTTCAGTTTTTTTTTTTACTTTATTTTAATTTTTTTATATTTTATTGATTGTTTTACAGAGAGGAAGGGAGAGGGATAGAGAGTTAAAACATCAATCAGCTGCCTCCTGCATACCTCCCGCTGGGGATGTGCCCACAACCAAGGTACATGCCCGTGACCGGAATTGAACCTGGGACCCTTGAGTCTGCTGACGCTCTATCCACTGAGCCACACCGGTTAGGGGCTTTATTTTTATTTTGACACTATTCCTCTCTCGCTTTTGCTCTCTCTAAAAAATCAATGGAAAAAAAATCCTTGGGTGAGGATTAACAACAACAAAAGACTGAGGCCTCGGATAGTTTCCCCCGCTTGAACATTAAAAAAAAAAATCTTTATTATTGAAAGTAGTATTACATAGGTCCTCCCCACTCCCACACCCCCTGGCCATTAACCTCTTCCAGCTTGCTTCCCCCCCAGGTCCTCCCTACTGCATTGTCTGTGTCCACAGGTTATGCCCATATGCATAAAAGTTCATTGGTTGATCTATTCCCCACCCACCCTACTCTGCCTTCCCTCTGAGGTTCAATAGTCTCTTCTGTGCTTCTATGTCTCTGGGTCAGAGAGGAAGGGAGAAGGAGAGAGATAGAAACATCCATGATGAAGAGAGAATTATGGATCAGCTGCCTCCTGCACACCCACACTGGGGATCGAGCCAGCAACCCTGGTGTGTGCCCTGACCGGGAATCGAACCCTGACCTCCTGGTTCATGGGTTGATGCTCAACCACTGAGCCACACCACTGGGCCCTGGGTCTGTTTTTGATCAGTTTATTTGGTTCATTATTTGGTCCCCATATGAGTGAGATCATGTGACACTTGCACGTCTGTATCCCACAGTCTGTCAGAGTGCGCGTTCGGGGCGGAGGGCTGCTGGGTGCTGGCGGAGGCCCTGGGGCGCAATTCCAGCCTGAAGGTGCTGGACGTCGGGGGAAACTGCATTCAGGACGCCGGAGGGAAGCGGCTGTGTGCGGCGCTGAAACGGCCCAGCTGCACCCTGAACACACTCGGGTGAGTGGGCTGGACCGCTGCTCCCTCCTGGGAGGGGACAGACAGCACATGGGCCCCCTGGGGTGAGAAGGGGGACACGGAGAAGGACAAAGTTCTTTAAACATCTCCTTGCTGTCCGGCTGGTGTGGCTCAGTGGTTGAACATCAATCCATGCACCAGGAGGTCACGGTTCAATTCCCATCAAGGGCACATGCCAGGGTTTCAGGCTCAATCCCCAGTGGGGGGCCAAGCAGGAGGCAGCAATCAATGATTCTCTCTCATCATTAGTGTTTCTATCTCTCTCTCCCTTTCCTTCCTCTCTGAAATCAATCAATCAATCACACACACACACACACACACACACGAGACCCAGTGCATGAATTTGTGCACCAGTGGGGTCCCTCAGCCTGGCCTGTGAGATTGGGCCAAAACCAGCTCTTCAACATCCCGCCTAGGGGTCCCAGATTGTGAGAGGGCACAGACCAGGCCAAGGGACCCTACTGGTGCACAATCAGGGCTGGGGAGGGACATGGGAGGGCTCCAGAGCATGTCCAGCCCATCTCACTCAGTCCCGATCAGCCGGACCCCAGTGGCAAACTAACCTACCCGTCAAAGCATCTGCCTCCTGGTGGTCAGTGCACATCATAGCGACTGGTCCGTCGGTCAATTGTCCACCTCCTGGTGGTGAGTGCAAGCATAGTGAGCAGTTGAGCAGCCTTAGCATATCATTAGCATATTACACTTTGATTGATTGAACGGCCAACTGGTCAACCAGACACTTAGCGTATTAGGCTTTATTATTTAGGATATTAAAAATCTCTTTGCTTGTAGAGTTTTTTCAGGTTATCTTTTTTTTTTTTTTACTTTATTTTTATTTTGACACTATTATGGATGTCCCTGTTTTGCCCACTTCCTTGAAGCCCCTGCCCCCTACCCCCCTTTGGCCCTCACCACACTGTTGTCTGTGTCTATGGGTTATACATATACATCCTTTTGCTAATCCTTTCACCTTCTTTCATCCAGTCCACTTCCCCCTTCCCTCTGAGATCTGTCAATCTTTCCCATGCATCCGTGCCTATTTTGTTCATCCATTTATTTTGTCCTTTAGATTCCACATGTAAGTGAGAGATTACATGGTATTTGCCTTTCTCTAGCACAGTATTCTCAAGGTCCATCCATGCTGTCCCAAAGGATAAGTGTTCCTTCTTTTTCATGGCCGCGTAGTATTCCACTGTGTAACCGTACCACTTTCATTTCTGATTTCTCAATGTCGGAGAACTGCCACTCACCCTTCCCACCTGCCCCATGCCAGGCTGGAGAGCTGCAATCTGACCTCTGCTTGCTGCAAGGACCTCTCCTCTGCACTTAGCATCAGAAAGAGCCTGGTGAACCTGAACCTTCTGGGGAATGACCTAGGGCCCGAGGGCATCAACATGCTGTGGAAGTCTCTGGAGAAACCCTCATGCAAACTGCAGAAACTTGGGTAATGCCCCTGGATTTTACATCCCCCCCTTGAGGTGTGGGGAAAGGTTGGGTAATATATAGATATCAGGGGCCTTGTGCACAAAAACTGTGGGTTGTGCGGCTGTGGTGGACACAGGGATGGGTCTCAGCCCATCCTCCACAACCCTACCTGGTCCCTCCCACTGCGGCCCCTAGCCCCCTCTTTGCCTGCAGCCTTGCTTCTGCTGCCACAGCTCCTACACGCTGATGGCACCGATCGATTGGGGCCATCACGAGCAGCAGGTGCGAATGGGGCCAGTGCTGTCAGCGGGTGTGAGTAGTGGCTGCTGCCCTGATTGCCCCTCAGGAGCAGGGGGAGGTGGAGAAGCCCTCAGGGGGAATTGGGGCTGGCAGTCACTGCTCATGCCCACTGATGGTGCTGTGCAGGGGAGCAAAGAATTTTTAGTAACCACCAAAGGCTTGCCCTGATGACAGTGACTGGCGACCTGCCTTGGTCTGGTGTCCCCCCCCCACCCCCCGACCCCTGCTCACCTGCTCCACCATCCCACTGCTCCACCATCCCACTGCTCCACCATCCCACTGCAGATGATGCCTGCAATGTTTTGCGTGCATGCCCCCTGGTGGTCAGCACACATCATAATGGCTGGTTGTTCGGTTGTTCCACCATTTGGTCTATTTGCATATCAGGGTTTTATAGAGAGAGAGTCTATTTATTTATTTAACTTTTTTAGAATATATTTTTATTGTTGACTAGAGGCCCAGTGCACAAAAATTTGTGCACTCGGGGTAGGGGTGTCTCTCAGCCCGGCCTGTGCCCTCTCATAGTCTGGGACCCTTCGGGGGATGTCCACCTGTTGGCATGCCTGACCAGCCTGGGTGAGGGCCAGAGGGCTGTTTCAGGCTGCCCACAGCCCCTTCAGGATTCAGGTCCCTACTTGGGTGCCTGGCTGAAAGCAGGTATCTGGGATTTATTTAACTTCTATAATTGAAACTTTGTTGCCTTGTTCCCCCCAGCCCCCCCCCGCTTGAAGCCTGGGTTGCCCCTGGCAACCCAAGGTCCCAGCCGGGCAGGTATCTGGGGTTTATCTTCTATAATAGAAACTTTGTAGCCTTGAGTAGAGCTCAGGGCCCACAGCACCCTGGCTTCCTCGAATGCCTGGGGCAACTCCAGCTCCGTGGCCGCCGCCATCTTAGTTGAGTTAATTTTCATATCTGCTCCTGATTGGTTGGAGGGCATGGCTTGTGGGTGTAACAGAGTGAGGGTCAATTTGCATATTACTCTTTTATTAGATTAGATAATATTACAAATATCTCCCATTTTCCTCCCTCCTTTCCCCCCTCCTTGCCCTATTCACTCCAGGTCTTCAGTACCCAGTTGCCCATGTTCGTGGGCTATGCATATAAGTATATAAGTTCTTTGGTTTATCTCTTTTTGTCCTTCCCCTCCACCCCACCCCCCACAACCCCACATCAAGGTATGCCGGTCTGTTCCATGCCTCCCTGCTTCGGGTATTATTTATTTTTTTAAATATAGTTTTAGTTGGTGTGGCTCAGTGGATAGAGCATTGGCCTGCAGACTGAAGAGTCCTGGGTTCCATTCCAGTCAAGGGCACATGCCCAGGTTGCAGGCTTGATCCCAGTAGGGGGCGTGCAGGAGGCAGCCGATCAATGATTCTCTCATCATGGATGTTTCTATCTCGCTCTCCCTCTCCATTCCTCTCTCTGAAATCAATTATATAATGAGGACAAACAGGTGAGCTTTTGTATTTATCCCCTTAGCCAATCATCTCTTCTAATTCTCTATTCTTTTTTTTTTTGCAGGCTGGAGAAAGACTTATACCATCTTGTAGAAGGGAAGTTGCAGGAATTACAGGATAAGGGGCACTTTCTGAGAATCCTGTGTAAGTGGGATTTCAATGAGCTTGAAGATAAATGGTGGTGGTGACCAAGAATGAGACGCCCCGGCTTTCCCGTGGAAGGTTCTGGAACACAACCACCAGGAGGTCCTCACCGATGTATTGTTCAGGCGCCACTGTTTGTGGGACGAATGGGCTGTCACCTCTATTGCTTCTCCACAGTGTTGTGGGCAGCACATTAAACACCCAACTTCCAGAATTCTCATCCAAATACTGTATTCGACCCCAAGAGCCTATGTTGGCTTTAAGTTTTGTTTTTTTGGGGGTGTGTTTTTTGTGTGTGTGTCTTTTTTTGATGGAATGTTTGAAATTCTTGAGTGTGTTGCAAAGATTCAATAAAGCAAAGCATGTAAAAATAGGTGGAGGAAACCCAAAGCTTCATTTCTTGTGGACTGAGCCGTGGTAATGATGAAATTATTCCATAACTATCGTACAGTGATTAAATAAGCCAGACGGACCCCCAGAACCACTCTTTTCTCTTTTTTTTTCCTGTTTTTTTTTTAAATTTTTAAATTTATTTATTTATTATTTTCTCTATCTTCCTTATTTATTTATAACCACTCTTTTTAAAAAATATATATATTTTATTGGTTTTTTACAGAGAGGAAAGGAGAGAGAGAGAGAGTTAAAAACATCGATTAGAGAGAAACATCCATCAGCTGCCTCCTGCACACCCCCCACCGGGGACGTGCCCACAACCAAGGTACATGCCCTTGACTGGAATCAAACCTGGGACCCTTCAGTCCGCAGGCTGACGCTCCATCCACTGAGCCAAACTGGTTAGAGCTATTTAGAGCCACTTTTTTTTAAAAAAAAAAAACATTTTATTGCTCTTTTACAGAGAGGAAGGGAGAGGGACAGAGAGTCAGAAACATCAATGGGAGAGAAACATCGATCAGCCGCCTCCTGCACACCCCCCACTGGGGATGTGCCCGCAAGCAAGGCACATGCCCCTGACCAGAATCGAACCCGGGACCCTTCAGTCCCCAGGCCGACGCTCCATCCACTGAGCCAAACCGGCCAGGGCTAGAGCCACTCTTAATTCCCATAATGTTTTCAGAATTTTCCTTTCGTCTAGAGTTTTTGAATCTGTCACGGAGTCCCTTAAATTAGGTCAAAGTATTTCAAAACACGTTCAGGAAACTCAAAGATGGTTTCAAAGCCGCTTCTTAGCCATGGCAAAGTGAGTTGGTGGGGTCTGGGGATCAACAACACCAGAGGCACCCCCCACACACACACACCCTCCAGAACGGGGGTGCCTGACGTGGATGTGTGCACCTGGCTCTCAGGGGATCCACACAGCCTTCCCCACAACAGGGAGACTGGCATTTGAAGGCTCAGTGTGAGGACAAATCCACCTTCACCTCTGGGTGGTGTGGTCCTTTCTGCACCATTGCGCCTCCACCGATACCCGCTGACGTGTCACACGGATTCCACGCGTCGTGTGCTAGGGTCTTGCTGGGTCAGAGTTCAGTTCACGGCCATCTACATCCCTCACACCATCCACCTCCTATCTCCCTCCCATCAGAGTACTTTACTTTCTAACTTTATTTTTATTTTTGTCACTATTACAGATGTCTCCATTTCCCACCCCAACCCTTTTCCCACTTCCATCCAGAGCCCCCTCCCCCTCTATCTTCTGGCCGTCACCAGACAGTTGTCCGTGTCTATAGGTTATGCATGAATGCCCTTCACCTTCTTTCATCTAATCCCCTCTTTAGAGAGAGGAAGAGGGAGAGAGAATCATCAATTTGTTGTTCTACTTATTCATGCTTTCATTAGTTGATTCCTGTATATGCCCTGACGAGGGATTGAACCACAACCTTGGCATCTCGGGACGACGCTCTAACCAACTGAGCTACCCAGCCAGGGCCAGAGTTATTATTTTAAAATATCTTTATTGATTTCAGAGAGGAAGGGAGAGGGAGAGAGAGAGAAACATCAATGATGAAAGAGAATCATGAACCAGCTGCCTCCTGCATGCCGCCTGCTGTGGATCGAGCCCACAACCTGGGCATGTGCCTTGACCGGGAATTGAACACTGACCTCCTGGTTCACAGTGGTTGAGCGTTGACCTATGAACCAGGAGGTCAGGGTTCGATTCCTGGTCAAGGGCACATACCCAAGTTGTGGGCTCCATCCCCAGTGGGGTGGGGGTGGGGCATGAAGAAGGCAGCCAATCAATGATTCTCTCCCACCATTAATGTTTCTCTGTCTCCCTCTCTCTTACTTCCTCTCTGAAATCAATAAAAACTATATTAAAATATATTAAAAAGCAACAACAAACCCAATCCCCCCAAAATCAATGTTCCTCTCTCTCTCTCTGAAATCAATAAATAGAAATTTTAAAAAAGGATTTTACAACACATTTTAAGATACAAAACTTTATTGAGGGCTTAACATGTCACTGTGAAATAGGAGGAGCAGTTACCTCAAAGGCCTCTCTATTGCTTGCCACAAAGTCACAAAGCAAATAAAACCCACGTTAATACACAATTTATAAAACACATCTGAACGGGGCCCCGGAAGAGTCGGGGTCAGTAATTTGCGGTTCCTGGGCACAGAGCAGGTACACGTGTGTGTGTGTGTGGGGGGGGGTGAGGAGGAGGCGGGGAACTCTGATACTTATCCTTGGAAGCTACTGTTGAGTCTGAAAGTCCAGGTTGTTTGCAAGCCCATGCCTGCCCCTCTGGTCCTGGGTCTGTCCCATCACTGATGTTTGATTGTCAAGCAGGGGTTTCTCTGTTCCTCAGCCACCAGGAGTTCCTGGGTTTCCTTGTCAAATTCAGCTTTATTCAGCCTGGCAAGTAGAGAAGGGACTGTATTTAACTCATGCGTTTTTCCCCTTCTTTGTGTCTTTTTACAATATATATATATATGTATATTATTGATTTTTATAGAGAAGAAGGGAGATGGATAAGGAGTTAGAAACATCGATGAGAGAGAAACATGGATCAGCTGCCTCCTGCACACCTCCTACTGGGGATGTGCCCGCAACCAAGGTACATGCCCTTGACCGGAATCGAACCCGGGACCCTTCAGTCCTCAGGTTGACACTCTATCCACTGAGCCACACCAGCTAAGGCCCTTCTCTGTTCCCTTTAAAAGAATATATTTTTTGACGAACAAAAACAGATCCAGAGACAGAGAAGCATCGATCAGACCGTCAAACCTCAGAGGGAAGGTAGGGGAGGGTGGGGGTAAGGGGGAGAGATCAACCAAAGGACTTGTATGCATGCATATGAGCCTAACCAATGGACACAGACAACAGGGGGTGAGGGCATGAGTGTGTGTGTGTGGGGGGGACAAGGGGTAATGTGGGGACAAGGACACATATGTAATAACTTAATCAATAAGAAATATATAGTTCTTTTTATTGATTTCAGAGAGGGAGAAAGAGAGACAGAGAAACATCCATGGGCTGCCTCCTGCACGCCCCCAACTGAGGATGGAGCCCGCAACCCGGGCCTGTGCCCTGACCGGCAATCGAACACTGACCTCCTGGTTCATAGATCGATGCTCAACCACTGAGCCACGCTGGCCGGGCTGTGTTACGATCTGTACCCTCACAACACCAGTGCCACCACTGACCGGGCACTCACAGGTCACGGGTCCCTGCACTCTGCCCAGCAAGGGACACGAGTCTTCCATTCCTGCAACACCCCGGGCCTGGGCACCTCGTTGGCATTTAAATGTAGTGAGACCGTGGAGGTTCCACACCCACCCCCTCCCCCCCGCTCCAGGCCCGACCCCATATGCAGCACAGCCACCACTCACCCCAGAGTCTGCAGCCCGCACTCGGGGTGCCTCAGCGCGGTGCACAGCAGCAGCACCCCCTGACGGTCCAAGGGGTTCCCCACCAGGTTGAGTTCCTTCAGGCACCTGTTGCCCATAAGGACAGAAGCGAGGTGCTCACAGCAGGCGCTGGTCAACCGGCACCCGTCCAGCCTGCAACAGACCCCCATGGTGAGAAGCACCCTGGTCCCGGGGACGGGGGCGCAGGAGGTGGCACTGAACTGGGTGTGTTGCGACCCAGGCTGGCCCCTCGCCTCTGCGCATACCACATCCCACTATCGCACGCTTGCGGCGTCGGATTACTGCTCTGGGGTGGTTTGTGCAGTTGGCCACACCCGTCTGCTCTTCTCTGAACCCAGGCTCCTGGCACCGGGACTTTGCAGCTCACCCTACTCAGGGTGAGGTCTGTCGCCACCCCTGCCTCTGGGCTGGCCTCGCCTTGCCTTGGCGAACATGACACAGCGGAGGCCACGGGAGGTGAGAGCTCTGAGCCGACACCTTGCAGGTTTCTCTGTCTCTCGGATCCCTGGATGCTCTGAGCCCAGCACCTGGAACTATGACTCCCTGTGGCGGTGGGGTCTTCACAGCGGCAGGTAAGTTAGAGTGAGGTCATTAGGGTGTCCTTCTAAGAAGCGGACCCGCAGGGCTCAGTGGTTGAGCTTCAACCTATGAACCAGGTGGTCACGGTTTGATTCCCGGGTGGGGCACATGCATGGGTTGCAGGCTTGAACCCCAGTGTGGGGCCTGCAGGAGGCAGTAGATCCATGATTCTCTCCCATCATTGGTCTTTCTTTCTTTCTTTCTTTCTTTCTTTCTTTCTTTCTTTCTTTCTTTCTTTCTTTCTTTCTTTCTTTCTTTCTTTCTCTCTCTCTCTCTCTCTCTCCCTCCTTCCCTCATTCCTTCCTTCCCTCTCTCCCTTCCTCTCTGAAATCAATAAAAAATATTTTAAAAGAAAGAAGAGGAGATTAAGCCCTGGCCAGTGTGGCTTGGTTGGTTGAAACAACATTCTATTCACCAAAAGGTGGTGGGTTGGATTCCCGGTCAGGGCACATACCCAGGTTGTAGGGTTCGATCCCTGGTCAGCTTGTGCGCGGGAGGCAACCCATCAATGTTTCTCTCTCACATCGATGTCTCTCTCTCTCTCAAATCACATCCCCCCACCCCCGCCCCAAAAGAAGACATGGATGTGTGGAGAGGGATGACCCTGTGATGACCCAGGGAAGAGATGGCCATCTACAAGCTAAGGAGAGGCCTCGGAGGGAACCAGCCTGCTCACACCTTGATCTCAGGCTTCCAGCCTCCAGAGCCATGAGATGAGACATTTCTATCTACTTTGTTCTAGATGCTATGCCAACAAGGACAGGCTTACCAGGTAGATGGGAGACCTGTGGTCCAGTCATCCCTGCAGGTCTCACTTCATAGACAGCCAACCCACCTGGATCAACCGATCACCTTGGCCACCCTCCCCTCACGGCCCCCCATTCCTGATCGTGCTCATTTGAGATGAGCTGTGCCCAGCCCAAACCAGCAGAGCGATCCCCACCATCCTCAGAGCTCATGGATTTAAGACTCTACATTTTGGCCCTGGCTTGTTTAGCTCCATGGATAGAGCATCAGCTTGCAGACTGAAGGGTCCCAGGTTTGATTCGGGTCAGGGGCTTGGTCCCCAGTGGGGGGCATGCAGGAGGCGGCCCATCAGTGATTCTCTCTCATCATTGATGTTTCGATCTCTCTCTCCCTCTCTTTTCCTCTCTGAAATCAATAAAAATACATTTAAAAAAAGACTCTGTGTCATAAAGTAGGTAGTTTTAGCATGAGGCTAACTGCTCTGTGCCCCAATGGATTTTATCTTTCCCTCTCTTGCTGTCCATCCCTCAGTCTTTGGCCCCCGACCGAGACGTAGCCATGCCATGGAAGAGGTACCCACCCAAGGTTCTCTAAGTGGCAGTTGGGGTGCAGCAGAGCTTCACACAGCAGCCTCGCACCGTCATCTTCTATGTTGTTGTACCCGATTTGCAGATTTCTCAGGTTTGAGTTTCCCATGAGGATGGAGGCGAGGTCCTGACAGCCATGGGCAGTTATGAAACAGTTGAACAAACTGCAAGAGAACAGTAGCAATGCCACTTTCCAGGGTTACTACATTATTTATTTTAAATATATTTTATTGGTATTTTTTTTTACAGAGAGGAAGGGAGAGAGATAGAGAGTGAGAAACACCAATCAGCTGCCTCCTGTACACCCCCCTACTGGATTGCTGTTTCAAGGCCTCGCCAAGAAGGTTCAAGTTTTTTTGTCTTTCAGGCCATTTGTGTCGAGGTCTAGGTGGGTCAAGTTCCTGTTACCCAGGACAACGTCACGGAGGTGTTCCTAAGGTTCCCTGAGGTGACAGCCAACTAACCTGCAGGGACAAATACATGGGAGAAAAGGAAGGAAAGGACTCCTGTCATCCTATAGAGCAGGGGTTCTCTACCTTGGCTGCACATTAGAATCACCTGGGGATCTTTTTAAAATCCTGATTTCTGGATCTCACCCTCCGGAAATTCTGTTTCTTTGTTATGGGGTGGGGCCACTGGTCCTCAGATATGGGTTGGTGTAATGCTTCTGAAGCCTTTTAGGAAGGAGCGGACATGGTAGCTACCAGCAGGGGGCTCTGTGCCATCAGCTCCGAGTTCTGCATGTGTATTTTGTTCTTAAGGTCCCACATATACATGAAATTATATAGTATTTGTCTCTCGCTTCCTGACTCATTTCGCTTAGTGCAATATCACAATAGTTCGTGGCTTTCTAAGGGTGCGCGTTTACTTTGGACGATTGTAAGGTACAGTGAAATATGGAGCAGAGGTTGCAAGCTAGTGATGCCTCCATCAGTGGATAGATTTTTAACCAGTGGGCCATGGTGTTCCACAGTGGGCACTCCCAATGGTCACTTACGCCAAGCCCCACAGAGCACAAGCTGGGTGACACAGGGCTTCACACAAGAGGGACAGCCCGTGGTCCAAGCAGTTGTAGGATAAGTCCAGAATCTTCAGCTTGGTGCTCCTCATCAGGACCTCTTTGAAGCCTTCGCAATCATCCGCTAAGAGGCCACACCCTATCAGCCTGTGGAAAAGAGGAAATGTCAGCTTCTATGTCCCCGATTCACCCCTCTGGTTAGTCCCATCAGAGTCAGGAAGCTCATGTTTGCTCTGCTTGAGACCCTCCCTGAAACCCATCTCCCATTCTCTAGACTTGAGACACATACACATGAAGTTATTGATTTATACATGACTTCAACTCCCCAATGAAAAGCCCCCAAGACATCACATGATCGATAAGGCTCCCGCCTGCTCCTAAAACCATGTGGGTCAGCCACATGGGCCATGTTGAGTTGCTTGGCCTCTATCAGGTGTTATTCTTCAAGGTAGTGGCTATGTTTGCTGTTCCCCTAATTCCATCCTTCCAACCCCTGTACCCCACTTAGGATGTCCTTGTTCACCCTGAACTGTCATGAATTGCACAGACCTGCATTACTAGCATTCAGGTCCAGAACCATATTGTGTCCGTCATCCCTGTCACTTATCCTCAACTCTAACTCCGTAGTCTTGCCCAACTGTGAACGTGATATAAATAAAATCATATGACATATTTACTCTTCAGCTTGGCTCACTTTCCATCCCTAAGGCCTGTGAGATTCATCCAAATGTGTTGCTATCATTATAGATTGTTCACTCTCTCAGGAAGGGAGTCTATAATGACAGGTCTCTTATCTGACTATTAGGTATTTCCATTTTTCAGGGATCATGAGTCGTATTGTAGGTCCTATTTTTCGACAAACTTATGCATACAGCTCTGTTGGATGTACACTTCGATGTGAGATTGCTAGGTTATACAAGACATCAGAACCCACGAAATCCAGAGAGAGGCAAATGGTACCAATTTAGAAACCTGAACTCCTCTATTTAATGCTCAAGTTCACGGCAAGGTAAGTTTGCTTACGAAGAATAGAAAAGAGGATGAAAGTAGACAGGTAAGAAAAATGTACGAGGCTGGTGAGCATGGAGACCTACAGCAACTTCTCTATGTTGCACGCGGGATTGTTCAAGGCATCACACAGAAACTTGAAGTTGTCATGGGAGATCCTTGTGCCACTGAGATCCAGGTGTTTTAAAACCGGGCTGTGAGTGAACACCTCAAAGAAAAACCGGCTTTCAGCAGAGAAGGAAACGTTATTTATCCTGCAGAAAAAAAAGAGAAAGTTTTGGGTAGGTTTCCATTCAACGGAACCTGAGAAGACGGCTTCAGCACCCGCTGATTTTCACCTGTGATGTAATTTTATCCACTGTTACAAACTCCCAAGTGTAAGCGAATTAACAAAAAAGTTGCTTTTCTTCTTTATGCAATGATTCAATGAAGATGATACTGTTTGGAAAGAGGGTTCCTTTAAGACAATAGTACTCACCCAACCAGTGTGGCTCAGTGGTTGAACATTAACCTATGAACCAGGAGGTCATGGTTCGATTCCTGGTCAGGGCACATGCCCGGGTTGCAGGCTCAATTCCCAATAGGGGGTGTGTAAGAGCAAGCTAATAGGTGATTCTCTCTCATTATTGATGTTTCTATCTCTCTCCCTTTCTCTCTCTCTTTTTTTAAAAAAAATTTTATTAATTATTTACAGAGAGTAAGGGAGAGGTACAGAGAGTTAGAAACATCGGTGAGAGAGAAACATCGATCAGCTGCTTCCTGCACACCTCCCACCGGGGATGTGCCCGCAACTAAGGCACATGCCCCTGACTGGAATCGAACGCGGGACCCCTCAGTCCGCAGGTCGACACTCTATCCACTGAGCCAAACCGGTTAGGGCTATCCCTTCCTCTGTTAAATCAATAAACATATATTTATACTAGAGGCCCAGTGCATGACATTTGTGCCCTCAGCTTGGCCTGCACCCTTTCATAGTCCAGGAGCCCTTGGGGGATATCCAACTGCTGCCACCGCCACTGTGCTTGCCAGCCATCAGCCCAGCTTCTGGCTAAGCAGCGCTCCCACTGTGGGAGCTCACTGACCACCAGGGGGCAGCTCCCGCATTGAGTGTCTGCCCTCTGGTGGTCAGTGTGCATCATAGCGACCGATCGGTCAGCCGTTCTGTCAATTTGCACACTAGGGCTGGGGGAGCACACTTTGGTGGAGGGCACCTAGATATCGCTGCCACACCAATTCTCAGACTAATATCGCTCTTGCATATTCCTGTCTCTGGAATCCTTATGCTCCACTCATGACAGAGGAGAGTCTAAAATCCTAAACTAGAATGACTTTCCAGACCACCAGAATCTCAGGTCCACTTACTTCTTTCATATCCACCTCCCACAGAGGAGGACCTATACATTTTATGGTGGGGAACACAGAAACCAACCAAGCCATACTTGATCATATATATATTCCTGGAGGTCAGAACCATAACTCCTAAGCTCCCTTCATTTCATGGGATCCAGTTCAAAGCCTGCCACCCCACTGGCCCTCAGATATGAGTTGGTGCAATGCTCCTGAAACCTTTTAGGTAGGAGCAGACACGGTAGCTAACAACAGGGGGCTCTGTGCTATCAGCTCCGAGTTCAGAACCCAGCTCTTCCCTCTGTTAGCTTTGTGACCTTGAGCAGCCCACTTCAATGCGGTGAGTAGGGGTAGAGGCAACACATCTAGAGACATGGGCATGTGCAACTCTGCTCTAGGCTATAAATCTCCAGGTTGCCCCAAAAGCTAGAGGTGAGACTCATTGATCTCCATGGCAGATTCAGGTCCAGGTGGGCCTTCAACTTACCTAAGCTTCTGAAGGCGACACCTGGGGTGCTTCAGATGATTGCTCAGGGTCACCAGGGCCGGCCTGGGGAGGTGGCTGTCACTCACTCTGAGTTCTCCGAGGTTCTCATTCGCCAGGAGCACAGAGCAGATGTTATTCCAATAGAGTAACTGGTAGCCTGTCCTGGAAGGAAGGAGACGGGAAAAGTTCTCTGTGGGTCAACAGTCACTCCACACCGTTCACAACATAGAAGCATCATGAGTAATCTTCCCAGACGCAGGGCATCTGACTCAGGGCAGACCCACCTGTGGTCAGGTCAGCTCATCTTATATTCATGACTAGTGGCCCAGTGCATGAAATTCGTGCACATTAAAAGGGGATTGATTAGAGGAAATATTTTAATATTGCTATTTGCCCTTTCTCTATAATATAAGTGTCAGAGATGAAAGAAAATTATTAAAACGTATATGAAAATCTTCCTCCTGTCAGAGTCTGGGGTGCACCATAAGTGTCAAGTCTTCAACCACCCACGTGCACCTCAAAATTGCTCGAGACCCAAACCTGGCCGGCCCCCCTTCATTGGGCTAGATCCAGACCCAGCCGGTCCCACCCTGTCAAGCCCTGCCAGGTGGGGGGGTGCAGCCTCAGGTCCCTGGGTGCCAGGACAGGGAGGCACAGCCTGAGGTCCCCCATCAAGCCCTACTGGGCAGAGAGAGTGGCCTGTGAGCCCCTAGCCTAGCACCGGGGCAGGGGGCACAGCCTGAGGTCCCCTGGCCTGGTACTGGGGTGGGGGGCATGACCTGAGGTCCCTTGGCCCAGCACCAGGATGGAGGGCACACCTTGAGGACCCCCATCAAGTCCCGCTGTGTGGGGGGCACAGCCTCTGGTCCCCTAGCCTGGGGCCAGGGAGGGGGGCATGGCCTGAGTTCCCCCGGTCTGGGACCAGGGAAGAGGGTGCAGCCTGAGTTCCTCTGGCTTAGTGCCAGGGCAGGGAGAGCAGTCTGAGGTCTCCTGTCAAGCCCTGTGAGTGGAAGGCACGACCTGAGGTCCCCTGTCAAGCCCCATGTAGGAGGTGGGTGGGCGCGCAGCCTCAGGTCCCTGCTGATTGCTCCTTAAGGCTCGTTATGGGAACTTAGCCTCAGCTGTGGGTGCAAATTGACCGGAGTGATGGTCAATTTGCATATTCCCTCTTTATTATATAGGATTCTCAACCGGGGGCTGTGTTGTCCCCAGGGGCCATTGGGCAATGTCTGGGGACATCTGTGGTAGCTCCCACTAGGGGAGAGGGGTGCTTCTGACATCCAGTAGGTGGAAACCAGGGATGCTCCTCAAGATACTAGAATGAACAGAACACCATCTGCCCACCCACAAAGAATGACCCATCCCCAAATGTCAGTAGTGCCAGACTGAAGAATTTTGATGTATCTGCCAGGAATTTGATTGGGAAAGCTGAGACCCTAAGGCACAGGTGTTGAATGAACCTCTAGGAAGACACCTAGGCTCAAACTGAGCCTCGACCACTTCCTCACTTGGGCGGCTTTCCAGATATCTTTGTCTCAGTTTCCTTGCTTGTAACATGACAATTAAGAGCATCTATCTTGGGGGAGAAGAAGAGATAAGTCAAAGAACTTACATACTTATTTGCATGGACAAGGGCAATAGGGTAGTGAATACATGGGGGTGGGTATGGGCAGGGAGTAGGGAGGTAAAGGGGAAGAAAATGAAAGAGTCGGTAATATAATCAACAATAAAACATAGATTTAAAAGTGGGGGGAGCCCTGGCCGGTTTGGCTCAGTGGATAGAGTGTTGGCCTTCAGACTCAAGGGTCCCAGGTTCGATCCCGGTCAGGGGCATGTACCTTGCTTGCAGGCACATCACCAGTGGGGAGTGTGCGGGAGGCAGCTGATCGATGTTTCTCTCTCATCGATGTTTCTAACTCTCTATCCCTCTCTCTTCCTCTCTGTGAAAAATCAATAAAATATATTTAAAAAATAATAAAATAAAATAAAATAAAAGTGGGGGAGCCCATATCTCATACGATTTTTGTATTAATAATGTAAACTAACATTTGGAAGATGGTTCAGAATCCATTTAAAAGGTAACTGTTAGCTGGGAAGTTAAGAAAGAGTGTGGTCCTATGGAAACGGTACGAGAATTAATTTGAGGACCTATCAGCAAACACTCGAGACTGTGTAGGAAACACACTTCACATGGCATCTCCTACTTGGTCTTCCTAGTGCCTCCCAATATGGCAGTTCACTGTGTTGCCCTTTTTAAAAATATATATATTTTTTATTGATTTTTTACAGAGAGGAAGGGAGAAGGATAGAGAGTTAGAAACATCGATGAGAGAGAAACATCCATCAGCCGACTCCTGCACACCCCTACTGGAGATGTGCCCGCAACCAAGGTATACTGGAATCGAACCTGGGACCTTTCAGTCCGCAGACTGACGCTCTATCCACCGAGCCAAACTGGCTAGGACCTGTTGCCCTTTTTACAATGAGGCAACTTCAACAGAGAAAGACCACCCTGTGGACAGGGTCACCTGTTTCCTAAGGCATCCAGCCCGAATGTGAGCCGAGGTCAGTTTGACAGAAAAAGGTGAGGACCCCAACCCCAATCCTCTATGAAAAATGCCGGGAGCAAAACCCACTCGGGAATACGGACAGACGCCAAAGAGGCAGCAGGAAGAAGGCCATTGAGTGGACTCACATGGAGGTGTCTCCAAAGACATTCTGGGTGGAGAATCCAAGTTTCGTCAAGGCCGAACAGCGTGTCAAGCAGTAGGCAAGGACTAGCAAGTCCATCGGGTCGGTGATCAAAAAGCACACCTCTTGGAACAGGCCCACTGCCCACCGCACGAAAGCTTCGTCCTCCATCTCGAACAGACAGTAACACAACGTCAGGAAGTTCAGCTGCCCCTGAAGGTGCTCACTCTCTCGGACACCCAGTAGGTGCTGCTCGGCTGCCTGCCGTACCTCCTCCTGGCACAGGTGGGTGCCAAAGAAGGCACCCAGCTTCTTCTGTTCCTTTTCGTTCAAAAGGCCAAACAGGAAACAGGGCAGAAAGATCCACTGGGCCTTGGTTCTCTTCAAGTGAGCCGCCAGCACGGCCCTGGCACAGCCCACCGACGGGCTCGGGTGGTCGGCGTGGCTCTTGGTAAAGTAGAACAGGGCGGCACAGACCTCCTGGATGCACAGGTGGAGGAACGTGTAGGAAGCGTGCTCGGTGCCGCCGCCCTTGCGAAGGGCCTTGGTGTCCAGCAGGGCGGCGATGTCGGAGTCCGCCAGCCCGTTTCTCCGGAGATCCTCCTCCCCGAACACAAACATGTTGCTCCACATCCCCTTGGCAGCCAGGGAACACAAGGCCTGCAGCCGGGCTCGGCTCTGCTCATCCGGACAGCCGGCCCCCTTGGGCGTGAACAGGTTCAGGACGAAGGAGGAGTACAGCGAGGTGGTCCGCCTGCACGTCAGGGCCAGGTCTTTCCCTCGTTCCATCTCCTGCTTCAGACATGTGCATGTGGCCCAGCACAGGGCGGGGATCTGGCACATGGAGAGCAGCTGCGAGTTGCTTCTGATGAAATGGAAGGCCTTGACGCCTCTCCACCTCTTCCGGAACATGCAGCTGAAGCTCAGGAGCATCTCGTCCTCCGTGAACCCCAGGAGCGTCTGGATCTCCGTGTGCCCCAGCCTGTCCTTGATGAACCGCGCATACGTGGGCACCGTGGCCATGAGCAGGGAGGACTCCGGGAGCATCTTCTTCCTTAGAAGGCTGCTCAGGACCACCTGGATGGGCCGCTGAGCCATCCAGTCGCCGCACAGATCCGACTCGGGCTCGTTCAAGTCATACATCAGCTCTTCGAAGCCGTCGAGGATGAACAAGAGCCTCTCGGGTTCGGAGGTGATCTCCGCGATGGGGGCGAGGGAGTCGGACCAGTCTCTACAGATGAGGGCGGCCAAGCTGGTCGCTGTCACCTGCCTCACCTCCTGGCAGCAGAGGTAGAACACGTAGGAGAACTTCTGCTGGTAGAGTGTGTCCTCCGCCCAGGCCAGCATCAGCTTCGCCAGGATCGTCGTCTTCCCGACCCCTTGAGCTCCCGTAAGGATCACCGTCCGCTTCCTGGGCTCCTTGAGAGCAAAAAGAAACTCCAGGCATTTGCGCTCTTTCTGGGTGAGCTCCTTGTCAATGTATCCGTAACAATGTGCGACAGTGTCTCAGAACCACGCCTCGCCGAATTTCTCCTTGACGTGAGCACGATACGTCTTCGTGTGTCCTGAGTCCGTGAGCCCGAGAAAACAAGACAAAACACACAGCATGTCTGAGTGAAAACCCCGGTGCTGACGTTGGCATTGGCCCTGCCGTTTTCCCTCTCACCACGTCTTCTCGGGGACCTGATAAAACTGTAGCCCGCTACCAGAGCCGGTCAACAGTCAGTGCTGTAAAAAAAATGTCACTGGGACTCAGTCATGCTCTTTGCTTATATGTTGTCTGCAGCTGCTTTGCCACTACAAAGGCAGAGAAGAACAACTGAGATGGAGATGGTAGCCCGTGATGTCTAGCTGTAAACCCCATGGCCGACTACACTCTGCCAAACACGGTCTAAACACACACATGTACACACACATATATACACATATACATGCACATGCATATACACTAAGGTGACCAGATTTTAACATTGGTAAAGCGGGACACCATTGACTGCTTGGCCCTCCGAAAACCGAAAACCATATCTTCCCTTCCCATTCTCCCGCCGTTCCCTAGCTTGTCATGCATTCTTTCCAAAAAATTGGGACTTTTTTAAAACGCCACGGGACGCGAGACAAATTGTTAAAAATAAGAACTGTCCCGCCAAAAGCGGGACATCTGGCCACCTTAATATACACACACGCACACACATATGAAAACATACATATACATAAACATGCACATATATACACATGCATGCACACATCCACACAGCTGTTCATTGTTGCGAATATATAGCAAACACTAGAGAATCACTTCTAACCATGGATAGGAGACCGGTTAAATTATTTATGGACTGTTGCACAGATAGTAAAAGTGTAGAATATTTTTTAAAAACCTCACCTGAGGATATGCTTATTGTTTTTAGAGAGAGGGGAAGGAGAGAGAGAGAGAGAGAGAGAGAGAGAGAGAGAGAGAGAGAGAGAGAAACATCTGATGTGAGAGGGAAACATCGATCTATTGCCTCCCCTTTGCACCTCGACCAGGGATTGAACCTCCAACCCAAGATGACATTCCAACCAACTGAGCCACCCATCCAGGAAAAGTGTGGAATAATTGTTATTAAAAAACCACAAACAACCCAACAAGACAGTGTCTCTACTATGTACCCAGCCTACAAGGAATTTGGATATTGCTAGCAGCTTTCTGGGTATGGAATTTATCTGAAGGACCCGACCCTGGGAAATGAGGTTTAGTATATGATAGCGTACCCCTTGATAGATGACTGCGGGCCATGTATACAATGAAATCTCACTTGTCTGTAAAAAGGAATAAAATCTTATCATTTGCAACAATATGGATGGACCTAGGGTATTGTGCTGAGTGAAATAAGTCTGTCAGAGAAAGACAGATACCCTATGATTTCACTTATATGTACAAAAACAAATAAATGAACAAATAAAACAAAAACAAAGCCATAGACACAAAGAATAAATGGATGGTTCCAGAGGGGAGGAATGGAAGGATGGGTGAAAAAGCTGAAGCAGAATCAAGTCAATAATAGAGCAGCCCTAGCTGAGTGGCTCAGTTGGCTGAGTGTCATCCTGTACACCAAAAGGTTTCAGGTTTGATCCCCAGTCGGGGCGTGTGTGAGAGGGTGGGAGGCAACTGGTTGATGTTTCTCTCTCACATCAATGTTTCTCTCTCTCTCTCTCTCCAAGATGAATTAAAAATCAACATATCCTCAAATGAGGATTAAAAAAATAATAAATAATCCTATATGATAAAAGCCTAATATGCTAAATGTCCAGTCAACCAGTCGGCTGTTCAACCAATCAAAGTGTAATATGCTAATGATATGCTAAGGCCACTCAATTGCTCACTATGACTGGTGCACTGACCACCAGGGGGCAGATGCTACAACCGGTAGGTTACCTTGCTGCTGGGGTCCTGCCAATCAGGACTGAGCAAGATGGGTCAGACATGTCCTGGAGCCTTCCATGGTCTCTCCCCCACTGGCTAACCTTCTGCGTCCCTCCCTGGCCCTGATAGTGCACCGGTGGGTCCCTTGGCCTGGTCTGTGCCCTCTCACATCCCGGGACCTCTCAGGGGATGTTGGAGAGCTGGTTTCAGCCTGATTCCGCAGGCCAGGGACTCCACTGGTGTATGAATTCATGCACCAGGCCTCTAGTAGTACAATAGCTTTGCCTGGTGAAAAATGTTTACTATGAGGTAGATAAATCCTGAGTCCCTATAATAAATATATACCTGAAACTATTGTAGTCTTGTGTGCAACTACTCAGATACCACAAGAGAAAAATCAACATAATATCCCAACTGTTATAGCAAAATGGCATGCATTCCAATATTTTTTAGTCTTCTTGTTTTATTTTAAAGAGAGAGAGAGGAAGGAAAAGGAAGGAAAAGATAGAAACATCATCAATGATGAAAGAGCATCATCGATTGGCTGCCTCCTGCACGCCCCACACTGGGGATCAAGCCTGTCACTGGGGCATGAGCCCTGACTAGGAATCGAACCGTGACCTCCTGGTTCATAGGTTGACGCTCAACCACTGAGCCATACCAGCTGGGCTGCATGCCATTATTTAAATGCTCCAATAGGGCTACTGTGAGGATATAATGAAGCTGGTGAGAAAATTGCATTCTGTGTGAATGTGATCTATACACAAATGCCGAAGGTCGTCATGGTGACTCAGGGGTCATGACAAGTGTTGCTATTGGGTCTATCATGTTGTAAAATGGTCAACTCTTTATATATATATATATATATATATATATATATATATATATATATATATATATATATATATATATATAATTCTTACCCCAGAATATGATTATTGATTTTGAGAGAAAGGGGAAGGGGGCACAGAGTCAGAGAGAGAAACATTTATCTGTTGCCTCCCATTCGGGCCCTGACCAGGGATCAAACCCACAACCTTTTGGTTGTATATGACTGTATGATGCTTCAACCCACTGAGCCACTCTTGATAGAACAAAATGCAATCCTCCCTTTTAAAAAATTGGCCCTTAAGGCTATATTGCTTATAGGCCATAGCTCCTCCGATAGGAATGCTTGCTTGTTAAAGGTTAAAATGCATCCATACAGAACAGTGATTTGAAATCTTATTGAACACTGGCATTCCATGGCTGCTTTGGATAAATACGCAATGACACCAAGTTACCCTTAGTTCAGTGCGTGATCCACAAAAGATGTTAACTACAATTTTTGCGGAACTATCGAATTCATAGATGCTGTGATACAACCTCACTTTAGAGTTTCTGGCTTGGATGCAAGGATCAATGATCAGTAACCCAGCCCTGATTGGGGTGAACAGTGTTAGAGTGTCGGCCCACGCACTGAAGGTTCTCGGGTTCAATTCCTGGTCAAGGGCTTGTACCTGGGTTGCAGGTTCAACCTCCAGCCCTGGTCAGGGTATGTGTGAGAGGCAACCAATTGATGTTTCTCTCTCTCCCTTCCATCCCCCTTCCACTCTCTTTAAAAAGCAATGGAGCCCTAGCCGGTTTGGCTTAGTGGATAGAGCGTTGGACTGGGGACTGAAAGGGCATATGTCCAGGTTGTGGGCTTGATTTCCAGTGTGGGTCATGCAGGAGGCAGTTGATCAATGATTATTTCTCATCATCGATGTTTCCATCTCTCTCTCCCTCCTCCCTCTCTCTTCCTTCTGAAATCAATATTAATTTTAAAAAGCAACGGAAAAAATATCCTCGAGAATTAAAAATAAATAAATAAAAATAACAAAATTATCGGTAACTCTGACGCGCACACAGTTCAGGTGCAGACATGGTACCCAACCACATTTACCACATAGAACCACTGTCTCCTGTGGACAAGGATGACAGGATCCCCTAGTACTTGCTGAGCCTGCTGTGGAGACCATTAGATGGACATGACAGATGGAGACCATTTATCAAAATTAGGACAGGATCCCTGAGGTGAGAAGCCTTGTCCCCGTGCCCCAACCCCGGACTCCCTCACCTGTCCACTCCTTCTTGGCCTTCTGGCAGAGGTCCTCCCGGTTGATCTTCTGGAAGATGGTGAAGGTCACATCCCAGGCTTGCGTTTCCTTATAATGCTTGACCAGCAGGGTTGCCAGGACCTCCCGAGTTGCCTTCTTCACATTAGCCCAGGGGATCTGCTGGAGTCCCAGCTGCAGAGTTTCTTGCTTGAGTTTCTCCTTAAAAATGTTGAACTCGTTCCTGCTGAGCTCTTTCAGGTACCACAGAAGGCCAAATTCAGAAAAGAAAGATGATGCCATCTTGAGCCGGACTGAGATCACAGTCTTCAGAGAGAGAGAGAGAGAGAGAGAGAGAGAGAGAGAATTACCAGGAACAGGAACTAAATGAAACCTGTGTAAAATTCAGAGCAGTTCTCAGTTATCCATGTTGTTCTCTGGACCTCATCTCTGTTCTCCTGTTTGTCTCAACAGGTATGAATCTAATTAAAAAACAACAACAACCCTCAGCCCTAAGCTCCAAGTTCTCCCATCCTTATGAATCCTTTTGTGCATGAATGTCTTCCTATGCATTCGAGACCCCCCACTCTTCCCACTGGTTGCAGGCTGAGCTGCTAAGGAATGTATAGGCACACGTTGTTCATAAGGTCTACCAGTTTAGAGTAGAAAAAAAAAAATCAGCTAAGTGGAGTAGGAGGAGCCTGGCTGGGCCAGTGTTGGAGCATGGTACTGTATTTTATTTAAAAAAATTTTTTTTTATCCTCACCTGAGATTTTTTAGAGAGAGAAGGAGAGGGGGAGAGAGAGAGAGAGAGAGAGAGAGAGAGAGAGAGAGAGAGAGAGAGAGAGAGAGAGGGAGATCCATGTGAGAAAGAAACATCAATCTATTTCCTCCAGTACATACCCAACTGGGATGGATGGAACCTGAAATCTAGGTGTGTGCCCTAACTGAGAATCAAACCCATCACCTTTTGGTACATGAAACAATGCTCCAACAAACTGAGCCCTCTGACCAGGGCTATTTAATTTTTTAATAAATTGATTTGAAAGAGAGAGAAAGAGATCTCAATTTGTTGTTCCACTTATTTATGCATTCACTGGTTGATTCTTATATGTGCGCTGACCAGGGATAGAACCAGCAACCTTGGGGTACTGGGACAATGCTCTAACCAACTGAGCTACTGGGCCAGGGCTGAGCTATGGTGCTTGAATAGATCATTCCAATAGAGCACGAACACCCTCATGGCAGGAGTCTTTCAACTGTTAAAGAGTCAAAATCCAGGGCCACGGTTAAGGTCACAAGGACTGCTGTCTGGGTGGTCAAGAAAGGAGGCAGGACAAAGGGGGAGAAGGTGAAGACTTAAAGTGACAAAGCAAATAAAACGATAAAAGAGAGACTGCAGGGCAAAACCTGCTGACTCACCTCTCCAGGTCTTCAGGGCGGGTCCTTAATGAGGGGCGGCTGGGACTGGGAAGAAATAGGCTACGGGGCCATATGATTGGCCAGTGAATTGCTCTCCTTCCATTGGCTCAACGGTGATGACCAGGCCTAAGAATAGTTGAAACAAATTCCTTTTTTTTTTTTTTTTAATGTCCCCACCTTGGGACTTTGTTCCTGGTTTCCTACTGCAGTAGATATTTCAGACCAAGATTCTGAGGGTGGAGTCCCAGGACTTCTGGTTGTGAGGAAGTTCCTTCTGGTCTCTCCAAACTGGCTAATGTAGGCAACAGGGGTGACCCTCTTCTTAATCTAAATGATTATGACATTCGTCTAAATGATCGGCTCCTTCGCCCTGACCTGTTTGGCTCAGTGGATAGAGCTTCGGTCTGCGGACTGACAGGTCCCAGGTCGATTCTGGTCAAGGGCATGGACCTTGGTTGTGGGCATATCCCCAGTAGGGGGTGTGCAGGAGGCAGCTGATCGAGGTTTCTCTCTCATCGATGTTTCTAACTCTCTATCCCTCTCGCTTCTTCTCTGTCCCTCTCCCTTCTCTGTGGAAAATCAATAAAATATATTAAAAAAAAAATAAATGATCGGCTCCTTCCCACCTCTCCGAAGCTCCATGAGAATGTTACTGTGCCAGGACCATTCTTCTGTCACACAGGAGAGGCACCCAGTGATTCTGAGTACATACAGCAGGACTCGCCTCCTGTGTTTCACATGCTGCAGGCGTGTTTTTCTTTCTTTAAAAATTTTTTAAATTTAATTTTTGTTTTTTAGAAAGAGAGAGAAACATTGATTGGTTGTTCCACTTACTGATGCATTCCATTAGTCGATTCCTATATCTGTCCTGACTGGGGACTGAACCCACAATCTTGGCGTATCTGGACAGCTCTCTAACCAGCTGAGCTACCTAGCCAGGGCCTTCAGGTGTGGTTTGCACTCTGCCCTGGCCTTCCCTGCACTCACCACAGTAACCTCCGATGTGCTCTGAGAACTTCAATGTGCTGCAAACTATCCTCGTCTCATAATTTTGCTCCTTCTTTCCAAGAACCCTGTGGATGAAGGATACTATTCGGGGTGGGGTGAGGTTGTGAAACCTAACAGAAGTGAAGACAGCAGAGTGGAAACCTTGGGGAATGGCCACAGTCAGAACACCAACATCTCTGGTCCAGAACTTAGGTTAAGAAATAGGCGTTGTAGGGCACATGCCCAATGTGTGGTGATGGAAGGAGACTAGACTTGGGATGGTGAGCACACAATGCAAAATACAGACGATGTGTTATAGACTGTACACCTGAAACGTGTATAGTCATATTAACCAACGTCACCCCAAAACATTTAAGTTTAAGAAGAAATAGACGTTATTAGGTCCTTTGCGAGCTCTGCCTACCTGGCCCCAGCTGCACACCCTCTCCACACTCAATATTTGCCAAATGAAGTGAATTTTATGTTAATTATTCCTCCCTGCCCCCCCCCCCGACTTTATATTTTCCCCCACTGATAAATGTTGCCCTAAATCTTGGGGCCTAAGAGATGTATTTAGTTTCCCCTGGTTTTGAATTTTATAATGAAAAGATCCTTCTAAGACTTTTTTGTTGTTGTTTACTGTTATGTTCTTGAGATGTAGCAGAGTTAAATCTGTGTGTGCAACCACTTACTTTTTTTCCTGCCTTATAGTATAAAATCAATAAATATATCAGTTTATCTATTCTGCTTCTTTCTTTCAGATCCATCGTCTCATCCCATTGAACTGTCTATACTTTAAGAATTACTTTGAAGTAGGATTGGTGACAGAGCGCATGACTGTCTTGTATCTTATCTTAATGGGTATTCTTTCATTATTTAAAAAATATGTTTTTTCATTGATTTCAGAGAGGAAAGGAGAGGACAGGAGAGGAGAGGAGAGAGAGAGAGAGAGGGAGAGAGAGAAATATCAATGATGAGAATCATGGATTGGCTGCCTTCTGCATGCCCCATTTTGGGGATCGAGCCCACAACCTAGGCATGTGCCCTAACCAGGAAGTGGTTAGAGTGTCTGTAGACTGTATTGTGTGTTCACCACCCCAGCTGGGCCCTTCATAATTTTTCATTAATTATGAGATTTTATGGTTCCCCCCCCTTTTTTTTTAATGCTCACCTGAGGATGTATTTTATTGATTTCTTTTTTTGAGGGAGAGAGAGAGAGACAGAAACATCGATTTGCTATTCCACTCAATGCATTCATTGGTTGATTCTTGTATGTGCCCTGACCAGAGATGGAACCTACCACCTTGGTGTATGGGGAAGATGCTCCAATCAACTGAGCTGCCCGGCCATCTTTAAAGGTCCCAGGTGAGTGGGTTTGGGACTGAGGAGTGCCTCCAGGAGACCTATCACCTGTGTGAGGCCTGCATCTTCTGATCACATTCATCCCCCCGTTGACAGGCTCCTCAACTAGAGTTTTCCTCTTTCGTGGTTGATGGTATGGGATGGTTACCTGATGTTCTTTTCCTCTGGCACAGCCCAAATCAATGGTTGGAGGGTTCTCAGCCAAGTGCCCCAAGAGCTCTGACATCACCACTTGGGTGTGGACCACCGTGGAGTCAGTGGAGCCCGAGAAGGAAGGAGAAGGAAGGAGAAGGAAGGAGAAGGAAGGAGAAGGAAGGATAAAGAAAAAGCTGGAGACAGGTGAGCCCCGATGCCCAGGTGAAGCAATGTTTCCCTTCCCCGGTGAACCTGGTCATTGAGAACCCACCTCAGCCAATAAAAAAGGAAAAGGAAGCTTTGAGAGCGCACAGATTTTCCCTTCTCCCTTCTGGCTTGCGTGGCTGAGGAACTGCCCCCCTCTCCTCCCAGAGGAGGCACGGTATCAGGGTTGGTGAGTTCCCTTCCTTGCCAATTGGCTTCTTTTGACTTAAAAAACCCTTTCCTTTATATTGTTGAAGTTCTCCAGTTTCCTTCCTTCCTTCCTCCCTTCCTTCTTTCTTTCCTTCCTCCCTTCCTCTCTTTGTCTCTCTCTCAATCCCCCTCTGTCTTTCTCTCTCTTCTTCTCTTTCCTTCCCTTTATCCCTCCCTCCCTCCCTCCTTCCCTCCTTCTATCCTTCCTTCCTTCCTTCCTTCCTTCCTTCCTTCCTTCCTTCCTTCCTTCCTTCCTTCCTTCCTTCCATCTCTCTCTCAATCCCCCTCTGTCTTCCTCTCTCTTCTTCTTTTCTTTCCCTCCCTTTCTCCCTTTCTCCCTCCCTTCTTCCTTTCCTCCTTCCTTCCCTCCTTCCTTCCCTCCTTCCTTCCTTCCCTCCCTCCCTCCCTTCCAGGTGTGTTATTTCTCTTAACCAGAAACTCATCTTTGTGGCCTTAGCTGGCCACCACCTCCTCTTTGGCATGGGAACAATTCGAGTGAGATGGGATATTTTCAATGGCCAGGTTTGGTGTTCCATACATATCTCTAGGGATGCTCACTCGGGCTCAACAGCATTGGCTCTTGAGTTTGGCTGCTCCTTAAAGTTTTCTGGGGGAATTCTAACAAAACAGAAACAGACTCAAAGACACAGAGGACAGGCTGACGGTCACCAGAGGGGAGGGGGTTTGAGGAGCTGGGCAAAAAGGTGAAGGGATGAAGAAGCACAAATTGGTGGTTACAAAATAGTCACAGGCTATAAAGTACAGCACAGGGAATATAGTCAACGATACTGCGACAACTATGGATGGTGGTAGTAGACCTACTCAGGGATGACTTTGTAAGTTATATAAATGTCTACACACCACGCTTTACACCGGAAACTAATATAATATGGAGTGTCAATTGTAATAAAAAACCACACACACACACACACACACACACACACACACACACACACAAAAAACCCCACAGTGTTGTCTGAGTCCAACGTCTAAAGCTTCTAGCTCAACAGGTCTGGTATTTCTGGGCATTGGGCCTCTCAAAAAAATGTAATAGTAATAATCCAAAAACAGCCCAATGTAAACAGCCAGGTTAGTAAGAGCGTTCAGTCAGTCGGTGTTTATGGGGCCTACGGGAACATTTCCCAAACTGGAAGCTTTCAAACCCACGCCCACGAGGTGAGGCCTGGAGGCAATGACGTTAGGGGGGGGGGAGGTGGGGGGGTTTGTGGGGGGGGGGGCTCCAGGAGTGAGAATG